>CM039130.1:19699269-19850031 GCA_022036555.1 Microstegium vimineum | reverse complement strand
TTGCTAAAATTTTTTATCCCACCTATGAGCTCCCAAAACCTTAGATAAAAAAAAAGCAAACTTTGTTATGTGCCTTGGTGAAATTCATACCCCTTTTTTGACAAACCGAGATACCATTTAAAACAGTAATCTTTTTTTTTACAAAATTTTAACAAACCATGAAAAACTTTGAAAAAAATGAAAAAATTTAAAGTTCAAGTAAAAGTTTTCTTCTCTCGTTTCCCAGGGGCAAAGGATAAAACTATAAAACCCCAGGGAGGACAAAGGGTAATAGGGGGAGTCTTTTTTGTTTAATTTTCCTTTCAAAAGAGAATTATTTTTTTTGTAGATATAGTACTCTTAAAATGGGGCATGAAAACAACTCCTATCCATCGACTAATTTATTGTTTGCTCAACCCCCAAAAGGTTTTAAACTTTGGGGATCTTTTTTGGCACCAAAATTTATTTTTTATTTAAACCCCAAAAAGCTGCCAAACAACCTCAGGATAAAGGGGAAAAACCCAAAACACCCCATGACATATTTTTAATCAAATAAAAATTTCCACAAGTCCAGGGAGTGTTTGATTGCGGGGTTAAGAAATGGAGAAAAGGGAAAGACCATGGGCCCACATAGGGGTCGGCCGACCACCCTAGGGGCCCACCAGCTCCCCCTCTAAACCATGATCCAAGAAAAGCCCCTTAGATGAATTCGAACCCTTTTGGATCACTCTATCCTTTCTCCCAATGGCTCACAAGCAAAGCACATGGACCCCGGGGCCCACCCCAAAGGAGATCATTTGAAAAATACTTCAAAACAAGCAACCAACTCCAAAGACAATGGGACCACAAACCCGGAATGCCGAGGTGGGGCCCGACACCCCCAAGGGGGGGTTGGTTGACCTCCACTGAGCCCAAACCCAAACCCCCACTTGGTCCTTGACTAGTGGGGCTACACTAGAAGAAACCCGAGGGTTTCCATAGCCATAAGGGGGTCCCCCGACCACCCCTAGGGCCCGGTTTCCCAACCCCGGGAAAACCCCCAATAAAACCCGTCAACTCATGTTGAAAATCACATCCATCCATTCCCAAATCGTTCTAAGGCGGTTGGGCACTACTAAAAAAACGACAATCACTGTAGGCCCATCACTGCCGGTTTTGTTTTGGGCCGGCAGTGCTGCCCCTTCACTGCCGGTTCTTCCTCTGGCAGGCCCCCAATTATTGGGGGCAGGGCTGAACCAGCAGTGAAACACCACATCACTGCCGGTTGGTGGCTTGAACCGGCAGTGAATGCCTCTCGGCCCTATCACTGCCGGTTGAAGCCACCAACCGACAGTGATGTGGTGATTCACTGCCGGTTCGTGGCTGGAAGCGACAGTGATGTCTCCCTCCCTCCTCTGCCCAACAGTACAGAACATGCGTGAGGAGCTCTCTGATCTCCATTGTTGGCTCCTCTTCACTCTTGGATCCTCATGTCTTCTTGCTCTTGGTTAGTAAACAAGCATAATTCTTTAGAATTGTTGGTTTACATTGTGTCAATTTGTGTTAGAGCTATGCTAGTTTCATGATCAAGAACAGGGATGTTGCAATTTGTGTTAATTTTTTGTAGCTTTACAGAACAGTGCGTGAGGAGCTCTCTTGATCTCCATTGTTGGCTCCTCTTCACTCTTGGATCCTCATGTCTTCTTGCTCTTGGGGTTATAACAAGCAAATTCTTTAGAATTGTTGGTTTACATTGTGTAAATTTTGTTTTAGAGTTATGCTAGTTTTCAGATCAAAAATAGGGATTTTGCAATTTGTGTCAATTTTTGTAGTTTTAATAAAAATTATTTAGAAAAATGGTACACTTTGTTTTTTTGATAATTATTTAAATCATTGAGTAGCTAGGTTCGAAAGTTCGCCCAAAAAAATTATGGATAAAAATTGTAATTAGTTATATTTATTTTTTAATTTAATACACAATACATGCAAAAAAGATTTGATGAATGGGGAATAATTCGGTATTTATTACTTAATTTAATACTCCAGCATGCTTTTAATACCCATGTTTCCATTGTTATCTATTGTTCTTTTTTATTTTATAGCGTGACCAAATTCAAATTATTCGAAGAATATTTTTTCAAAAATGTTTCTATTAATATTTTCCTATTTTTTCCTATATTTTTTGGCTCCATTTAAAAAAAACTGGAGATGAGAAAAGGAGAAAAAACACCATTGTTTTTTTGGGCTCCCCAGTAAGAAAACGGGAAGCCAACTCTGCATTGGAGTTCAATAAACAATGGGTTGATGAAAGGGTTTTCGATAACTTGTTAGTTTTACTACATAAACTTTCTCGGGGGCCCGATTACAAAAAAGACTACCTTCGAAGAAAATGATTTCCCCAAATTTGGGCCTTTGGGGTTTGAGAAATCCATCGTGTTCCAACGATGCATTTTTGTACCGTGGAGAAAAATAAAAAGACTTGGATGCATGTCCCAAGTGTAAAACCCCCCGATAAAAAGCAAGGGCCCAATGATGGAAGCAAACCAGAGGGGGGCCAGTAAAGTCCCGGTGGTATTTCCTATGCTCCACAAAGGGAAGGATGAATTCGCCCTTGCAAAGGATGTTGTCAAATCTTCTATAAAGGGGATAACTACAAATGGAAGACACATGTATATTGAAAGGCAAAGGAATTGTAGGTGCCGGAGGACAGACGAAGAAGAGTAAAAAGGGTATAAAAAATGGCTCCTTGGGGGGAAATGTTCCCTCATGTCCTTGAAGAGGGTACGAACCGCTTACCTTCGGAGTGATCATGATGAGGCCATCATCGGCCTTCACCGGGAAATTGTTAGGACATAAACTATGTAATCCTAATGAAATGTTGTTTTAGTAATTTCATCAAATTTGAGATCATAGGGGTTTTGTAGAGATGAGATTGACCATTGTTGATTGATGTGTCCCATGTAAAAAGGGAATTCAAAATCTATAAAAAATTTAGACCTTGAGTTAAAACAGTAATTAGAGCTCCCAAAATACAAAAGCTAGTTGAAGTTTTTAACTTCTTTTCAAATTTTTGGGAGTAATTACAAAGGGGGTAATTTTTTTTTAAACCCTTATTCAAATTCAAAATGGAATTCAAAAACTATGAAAAAATTAGCCCTTAGTGTATAAGAAAAATGTAGAGCTACTCAAAACTAGCAAAAGTATGTTGGAAGTTTTAAAATTTCTATTCAATTTTTGGGGTAATTAAAAAGGGGAAATTTTAATTTTTAAACCCTTTTTCAAATTCAAAATGGAATTAAAAAACAAAAAAATTTTGAATATGCTATTCATCAAAAGTTGTAGAAATTAAAAATTATGCACTTCTATGTTTGGAGTTTTTCAAGTTCTAGAAAAATCGGGAAAATTTTAAATTTCTAAAGCAAAAGACAGATTTAAAAAATACACACATCATGCCAGTGATTTTCCTCTATCACTCCGGTTCTAATAACTAACCGGCAGGATGCGCCTCATCACGCGGTTTTTACAAACCGGCCGTAGGGCCATCCTGTCGGTTTAAATAAGAATCGGCAGTGATATCCACCCTTTTTAAATAAAACGGGCGCTGTCTGAAAATTTCAAGGCGCCCCGTTCCACACTTATCCTTCTGCCCGAGCCCGAGCTCGCCACTGCACGCCGCCGCCCGCCCTTTTTGGACCTCGACACCTCGACGCCGCGAGGACCCCCCCACCCCGCCGTACTGCTTGCTCCGACGCCGCAACTGCACCCCGCCGCTCCCCGCTCGCCTGCTCGACGCACCCCCCCGCGAGGAGTCCCCCCACTGCAGCCGCCGGATCCCTTTTTAAAACCCCCTTTTTTCCGTCTTCCCCCCGATCCGCACCCAACTTCGCCGTTATCCCCCAAACAGGGAGGTGGGTTTTCTTTCCTCCCCGCTACTTCTTGTACCCTGATTCGTTCCCTTACCCAACCGCGCAACGTAGTCACACATTTCTTTTGTCCTTTGATAGCTGAGTCGGTAACCCCTTGCTCCCTGCCCACACGCAATTTCACATTTCGTCGTCGTCACCAAAGGGATCCACCCTTCATACTTTGGCAGCAAACGCCGCCCCCCTGCCGACAAGGCAATATTCAACCCGGACCCAACCTCGCAATGCTGCTTCCCCTTATCGAAATGATCTTGTCTGATTATGTATACCGAAACGCAACCATTTTAATTTGAAAATCAAATATTTTGTGTTAGATGAGTCAAGACCGTGCTGCCTGGGATGAGCACCCCCTGTCCATCCTGTTGGACAATTCTGACACAAAAAGCCCTATCCATTGGGGGGGGGGACAAAGGGAACCCCCACTGAGGGACCAATATTGAACTGCTTTAAATCAGCCACAAACCTGGGTAAAAGCGGGAAGCAACCCCAAAAACAACTTAGCGAGCTGAGACGGTCATTTTAAATTTGGGCGTGGGGAACAACACACTGGGTTGGGGCCGTGACCCTGCATCTGCGAGGCGCGGTAGCCCAAAGTTGGAAAGGCCACAAACCACGGGTACTAACAAATCCTTCCTAGGTAAACCCCACTACCGTCTTTGGTTTGGGTTTAAACTAATTACACCGTTCCTTGCTTCTGACGTGCGGGAGAGTGCCAGTGGCTGATCAGAAGTACAAACACCCACCTTGCTTTTAGCAATTG
Source organism: Microstegium vimineum (assembly GCA_022036555.1). Classification (NCBI taxonomy): domain Eukaryota; kingdom Viridiplantae; phylum Streptophyta; class Magnoliopsida; order Poales; family Poaceae; genus Microstegium; species Microstegium vimineum. The sequence goes on along the minus strand of CM039130.1, from coordinate 19,845,390 downwards.
TTCCCCTATGGGCAAAAACACCCCGTATAGGGGGAACCTATCTCACTGGGGGCTATCAGCCAGATCCCACCCACATCACGATAGCCCACACACACCCGAAGTCTATCTGACAACCCCCCTTTCCCCCCACAGTGGTGGTCAGGGGTTAGACGTCGCCCCGAGAGCATTCGTTTCCCCCCCCACCCAAATAAGAAGGTGCAAGACACCCACAAAAATGCAAAATTTTTATAAATGAAACTCTGATTGATGGGGCATCAGAAAAAGGCCCTTGCAAAAACTAAGCTATAGGCAAAAAGGGCCTTCAGGTTCTCAGGGAAACGACGTCGACGGCTGATCCTTCTTCCCCCCAGACCCGGGGTCACAGCAACTTGAACCATCGGAAAACATCTAGATATTTCCTATTGTGGGGCGAACTGGTTGTGAAGACGATTTGGAGGACCATTAGGGAAGGACTAGTAGCGCTAGACTCGACGCGTGGCAATCCAAGTGTATCATTTTCCTTCATGGTGTACTGTTCTATTTTGGGTTTTTTTCATGTAATAGTCAATTTGTTTCCCCACAATGTAATATGGTGCAAAACATTTTTTCGGTTTTTTGTAATAAGTGTGGACGAACTACTTGTTTTTAGAATTCACCAGTTTAAATTACTGTTCAGGTTCGGTTGTTTTTCGTACACTATTAATGTCCTAAATGCATGGAATATGGGGGGGATGCAGTCTTGTTGCTTATGGTTTCTGAACTAATGAAATATTGCTTTTCAGGTGGCCCCCAAATGAGGATGTCGAAACTGAGGAAGATGTGGGCAACAGACAATACGAGGTCCATTTGCGTTGACAGTGAACAGGGGCTCCGGCACAAACCCAAGGGCCGGGAAAACCCCCAACTTAAAACCCAGACGACCGGGGGTCAAAGGAGCAACGAATTGATAACCCTAGAAGGGGTTTTATTTAATTTCGGGTGACACCAGAAATTTTTTATGAACCGCAAAAAAGTTGCTCAGTTTGGGCACGTGGGTAAATGAATTTTTTCTTGAAGCCTTGGGTTTGTACGTTGGACCTGGCTCACGGGCTGCCATTAGAGAGTGTCAGGAAGATTTAAAAAGGGCTTTAGATCACTAAATAGGAAAACAAATTTTGGCAAAAATCATGTTTAGTGGGTAAGATTGTTTTTTGTCCATGGATCCGCATAGGAGGTGGCATGACGAACTTTTCGCCATACGACCAGGTTTGATGGGTGCATTGGGGCAATTATGGCACACACAAAAATGAAGTCAGTAAAGTTCAAAAATGATTTTTCAAAAAAACAGGAAAAGGTCAAACTTGTTTAAAGTCTGCGCCATTGTGACATGCTGGCCGTTCACTTTTGTTTCGGCCGGAAAACGGGCACTTTCACGACATGCAGTTTTTAGGGAGTGTTTGCAGGATCCTTGTTTCCCCATCCCCCTCAGGGTATTGCTCTACTAACATCTACAATCCACATGTATACATGTTTTGTACATATGTTGTATCACTAACCTTTAATTTTGGGAATTTGGCATTGTTGTAGGCCTATATGGCGACGTGGGGACATGCAGCGGAAGGATTTATGACCCCAATGGAATACAAGGGACCAATTTTTAAATTCGAAGGTGTTGAGCAGGGATGTTTTAAATAAACAAGAAAGTTTAACTATGTCAAAGCCCCCTGCGTAAAGTATAGAGCGTCGTTTTGGGGTTACCAAAAAAAAGGGGGAAACTCCTGGAGGGGTTTTCCTGGGTTTTTCCAGGGGGAAAACAAACAGGGTCCTGATTTTAATTTTTTCAAAGACAAATTTCAGTGGTAAAATTAACATGGATTTGGTACCCTGTATCCTGTTCCCCCAATGGTTCATTTAAAGGCCCCTGAACAAGTGCCATAAGGGGGTTAGCTGCCCCTGCTATTTTGGGGGAGGAGAAGGTCAGACTCTGTGATGAAGTGTGTAACGTGCATTGTGGTTTTGTTTTGCACAATTGGTTGACTACCAAATGTGTTAGTTGGTGTGTGTATAAAGTTTGTACGTGCATTGTAGGTTCGTTATGAAAAAAATTGGGAGAGCACGAAGTGCTAGTAATGGCTTGCAATTGGCTGGAATTGGGGGCAATTAGGGGCTGCCCCAAGATTTATTTTGTCGCCAATTTGGACATAGTTTTAAATTTTTAATTTTGGTGTAAGGGTTCTTTTGGGCTTGGACTCTAATTATATGTTGTAATCTATTTGTTGTAAAAATAATTTAAGAAATCATGAATTTCGTAATAAAATGTTTTATGGTTTCGAATAAATGTAAAATTTCAAAATTAAATTCCCGCCGGTACTTTGAACCGGGAGTGATATCCTACATTCATGCCGGGTTGGGGGGCCAAAACCCGGGGTGATGGTCAAGATCACTGCCGGGTTTGGGGTTACAAACCCGGGAATGATGGTCAAGCATCCGCCGGGTTGGGAAAACGAGCCCACTGATGCTTGAGCCCTCACTGCCGGGTTTTGATAACTGGCAGTGAGGCTTGGGCCTCACTTTCCAATTCGCCCGGCCGGTTCAAAATCCGCCACCCATAGGGGGTTTTTAACCGGGATGATTTTTGTTTTTGTAGTATGGGGTCCAAGGGGGGAGATTTTAACCCCCCTGGAATCATGAGTGGCGATGGGGTAACCCCTATCCCCTTCCCATATAAATAGGGCCATAACCCCCCCCTACAATGGGGAAGAAGCCCACAAACTCTATTCCTTAGTTGTTCTAGTAGTTTAGTCTAGAGTGGGGGTTAGATTGGTTGAGTGCGCTCGTGATTTCCGGGTCGACTTCTGGAAAATCTAGTATGTCTTGTATCTTTCCTTCTTTGTAAGACTTTATTTATTTATATATTTCTTTTCCTCTACTTTTTTTTAGTATTTTTCTTTGACATTTCTATACTAGAATAGTATTGTTATATGTTTTCTCTTTAATACCCTTTTTCATCAATAGCTGTGATCCTTGTGGCTTTTTTTCCCGTATGCATCATTGCTGTTAGGGGGCTTTGATTATAGATCGCAGTCAAAATAAAAAGTTGTGTGTAAGCATGGTGCTTATACATCACCTTATCCTTGGTTATCGCTTGTTGCACAGATTATTTTTGGTACTAGCCAAGAGTGACAGACTTGTTCTATCTTGTATTCCACATTGTTTTTTAGGCAATTTCTTAAAGGAAAGGGGCCCTGAAAGAAGAGGGGCCGGTCCGGTAGGAGTTTTGTCCTCCAAACTGATCTATCCTCTCCCTATCATACTTGTTTTTGAGGAGACAAACTATAGTGTTTAGACTAAATAATTGGCTAAGTATATTAAAGTAGATTAAATTACACTGGAGTCCCTTTACTCTCTCGTTGTCCTCCCACCTAGCTATTCTATCTAGTCCTTTTCCAAGTACATTTATCTTGGCTTATTCATTCACACCCTTCTATAAACATATTCATTTACCCCCTATACTAGTTGGTACTAAGTTGAGGTGCTCTCTAGGATCTCTCTCTAATTATCATTTCTAGCCTAGTTTTCCCTTTTTGGGAAAATAAAAAATTACGATACCTTGGAATACTCCTGGTGAAGTGCTACAAGGGTATAATCTATGCGCTTACGGATTTTATCAATAGTCATAAGAAATACCCAACACTTAGGGTTTTTTTCCCATTTTCTTGAGTAAATCAAACATAATACATTGATAGTACTAGTTCTAAAAATGCAAAAATGCATACAACATCCTAGGACGTCTCCATAATCATCCAAAAAAAAGTTTCAAATAAAATTTCGGAAAAAAGTGTACAACATCTCTCACTTAATACAAGGGTATTTGGAGAAATGAAAAACAACTCGCGTGCAGTTTTGCCCCGGGGGGGGGGGGGGGGTTTTCTTGCCTAAACATGACATTTTCACAATTGCTCTGGGGAAAACCTCAAAGACCCGGGGCCCAATGATGCTGGGGCCCACATTCATTAAAAGATCATAAATGTGTCCCCCTTTCCCGCACAGTAAAGGGGCGGGGGTGGTTTCCCCAATTCAACCCAATTTTCCATAAACCCTTTCGCCCCTTCCGCCTCGTTCTCGCGCATCGTCTTCCTCCTTGCGGGGCCCCCCTCTATCATCGTCTTCTTCCATCGCGACCATGGTTAGGGAAACCGCTCCCCATCTTTGACAATTCCCTACCTCCCCCTGCAAACCCCCCCCCCATTCATGCACATCCTGGAGCACCACTTGCTAACAAAATGCGATGATTTGGAATTTTCGTCGCCGCGCCGGGTCCCCAAAAAAACGCGGGGCCCAGGAGGGGGGACGACGATGGTCAAAACCCAAAACCCATTTCAGGGGGAGGGCACCCGATGGGGTTCCAAGGGGGTTTCCCCCAGAAAGTTGGGGTTAAAAAATTTGGGTTTTTTGTTTGAGCATTTTGTGATATTGCCGATGTCCCATACCAGTACCTCCCCCCTATTCTACTTGGGTTTTTCCCCCAACCCGTTAAAATTTTGTGAGATACTGTCTGTTTTGTTTGATATTTGGGGTTTTTGTGTGCATTTGGGGTTTTCTGTTTTTGGGAATTAGGTTTTCCCCTGCACCTTGCACCGTGCATTGTTAAATTGTTCAATAGTTTCATTGGTTCAATACTGTTTTGATTGGCCAATCATTTCATTGGGTTCATGATTTATGTTCCTGATTACAATCTTTATTTTTTCATGGGTACTGAGACAACCATGTGGTCGTATCAGAATAAGATTCGATTCATTTAAATTTAGTATGATAGCCAAAAGACTCCCAAGGCGATGAACAGATGGTGAATATGGCCCCCCCAAACATAACTTTCGAAAATTTTAATTATTTTAAAATGGAACTGCCCTTTTGTAAATTTGAAGATAAAAAAAGGGCCGAGAATGTTCTTTTCCTCCTAAGCGCAATTATTTCATAGATTCATAGATTTGAAGACTAACCCCGTTTGGGAAAAGGCTAAATAATATTTTAGTGGCTAACCTAGAAATTATATTAATTGAAGCTTATTCAAAATTGTATTGACACTATTTCTGAATTATGTAATTGGAAACTTAAGTCGTACCTTAATATGCAATAATAATTTATCTTTGATAGTTTCAAACAATTAATCCTTTTCATAGGATAAATGACTAGCTAGAATTTAATTTTATGAAATTAGAAATAATCATTGCCTATTAAAAAGTTTGCCCCAAAAAAAAAAAAAAAGTCATAAAGGAAAATATACAAAAAAAATTTGGGCTCCTATAAGCCCGAACTCAGGAGGGGGGAAAAAAAACTATGTTATAAAACCCATTGCCCCATTGAAGTTTTTGTCGTAAGGACTCTGGATGCTTTTTTTAAACCAAAAACCCTTGGTCAGTTACTAAACAGAACCCCGCACCCTTTACCGTCCCTTCCCACCAACCGACTGCAGCCTCCCCTGGGTTTTCCACATCCACCCCGCTGCAGCTCCGCCTAGGTTTCCACAACCCCGCCACCACCGCGGGGGAGAATGGCACTAAGAAAGAAATCCATACATCGGAGGGGGCGAAATCACAGACGGGAGCAAAGGGGGGTTCAAGGGCCCCCGGCGTTACCGGCCACCCCCCCCTCGGCCGCGGCGGAGAGGGTTTGTCGCCGAGGCGGAGACACCCCGGGAGTCCTGTCTCGGGGTGAGCAACCCCCGGGGGATGCCGCCCAGGGGACCAACCTCGCAAAAGCGTCAGAATGGAGGGGTTTCCCATTATCGAGATCGACGCCCGGGAATGTCCGATACTCCACCTTGATGACTCCAAAGGGGAAAACATAAATACCCCCCCTAAGGTAGATTCCCCATTTTCAAAGCCTATTGAAATAATCTATGTGGGATTTGTTTTAAACTCTATGGAATTTGCTGCTTGATATACTTGTGCTGATCAATGAGAGAGGGAAATTGGATTTGCTGTTTGTTCCTGTGGGATTTTATCTGTTTTTTTTGTCTATAATGATACACTTAGGGCATCTCTTGCTGTTTTGCGGAAGCGGTGGGGGAGTTAAAGGGAGGAAGGGAATAGGGTAAAGGGGGGAAAGTGGGGAAAAAGTGTTAAGAATTTTTTTGGGGGAAAGGGGCCCTTGACCCCTAATTGTATTATATGATGCAGCTACTATGAAGCCTTAGAGGGTTTTTGTTTGGGTTTTTTTTTGGGTGTATTGGAAGGGTTTGGTTTAAACCTTGTTGTCCTAGCTAAAAATGGGGTGCTGTTATGTTTATTTTGGGATAGGTGGGGGAATATAAAAACTTAGGAACTGGTGTTGGATGTTGAACTTAAGTCCACTTGGTGATGGATGAAAAAAAACTAATAGAGTATGTTTATCTAATCCCCCCCTTGTGTATAGCAGCCAAATGTTTTGTTTGTTTCCTGATTTATTTAAATGCCGGGATTACAATAATCAGAAGTCAAAAATTTATGTGTGTAATAAACTCAACTTTTTTCTCTGCTGAAAAATAATCTCAACTAAAATTTTCAAAGAAAAAACTAACCAACAAAAAAAACCCAATAACTATGTGCATAAATCCACCCCATATCCATACTACAAACATCATTTTATCACTGGGGACAGGCATCTTTTTTGTCAAGCCACCATCATACAATTTTGCTCCACGTATCACTTCTCATCATCCTCACCTTTTAAAGAAAAATAGCATTTTCCTTATTTCTTAAAGTTTTAAAATTCCCGTCATTATAGTGGCTTTCCCCCTTCAACATTTCATAACCCTTTTTATCTCACCTTTTCTAGACTACATGCTCATAAGAACAATCATCCTCCTTGCACATCATGACTGCCCTGTTCTTTTTCAACCACATCATAAATTTTCCTAGTTTAAATTTCTGCACAATCCCCAAATTTTCCTACATTGTGGAGTTGTATCTTGAGGAAAATCCCTTTTTTTTTGCTTGCTTCCAAGAAAAAGGGATCATTTTGTACCAAAATGATTGCACATTGAGATTTAAATTTTGTCATCTCGTAGGCCCCAGCTTCCTATTTGGTTGACAATCGAAAATCGAAATAGAACCACCGCCCGATGAAACTGATAACTGGGGGTTGAAACTCAAAAACCCTTTTAAAGGATACCATAAAAATCTATGCTTTTTCCCACATGTGAACCTTCATCATTAACCACATTTTGTGTCTGCATGAACTTCTCACGATTCCCAGTGCTTTTTCCCGCACTCCATTAATCTTGAAACCCTGCACAATTTTAAAATCACTGAACTGGACCACAACAGTGTCCATAGTCTTTGTTAAACCCCTTCTAGATTTTCCCTGCATTTTTTTAAACTGTTGCAAACCAAAATTTGCAGGCCACCATTTACATATGGTAAAATCATTTACATGCCATAAACAAAATGCTAGTGACTTTCATGGGGCTTAAACCACTTTGCAAATCCCCTTTTGAAACCATTTGATCTACTTCATCTGGAAAAGCACCTGTTGCACTACCTCCCCCCCAAAACATTTTTAGAAAAAAGTCGATTTGTAAGAATGATTCAAATTAAAAAATTTAAAAACAAACTAAATCTAAACATATTTTAAATTCCCTCCTTCTTCAGTATTTTTTAGCACAACCAAAAATAATTATTCCTGACAGATGATCAATGTACTCGGGGCCTATTAACTCCAACAAGAGTAACACCCGCTTTAAAAATAGTATATCTTAGGCAATGACTCTTGACACTTCGTCGTCCTGTTAAATTTTTGTGTCAAAATCCTCCATGTAAGAAAAAAGGTCAAAGGGGCACTTTCCAAATTCCTCAACAATTGACCTTTTGCCTAGCCCTGTTCATTACAAAATTTTTCAAAGGCCTATCGCCTTTCTATTGGGTACATCCATCCATACTAAAAGGTCCCTCAAGCAGTGCCTATCGGGGAAGGGGGGACACACAGGGTGCACCCCTGACATCAAAAAAAGGGAGGTGGAAAAATTTTCTCAAGCTTGCATAGGGTCAATGGAATTTCTTCTTTCACCCTTTCCACATCTATCCTTTGATTTCTTTTTTGCATAATTCCCAGAAAAAGGTCCCAGCTCTGCAATTGCTTCATTAAATTCTTCCTCACTAGTCCTCTAAGGCCAGCGGGTTTTTATTCTTTTTCAGGGTTTGGGAAGAATTTTCTTTTTCTTTTTAGCCACCCCTTTAACCAATTTTACTTTGTATCTTGCTAGGTGCCGCATATCCATAGGAAACTTGATACCCTTTTAGAAAATTTCAAACTCCATTTTCTGATCCTTTCCAACACATATGGAGCAGGGGGAGCCTTGCAGAGAGAGTTTCTATCCTCCTGCAATGCAATTATGTCTTACCCATATCATACAAATTAAACCCAACATTTTTTATTCCTTGGCTTGCCTAGTAATTGGTAAGTGCCAATAATATTTTACATAATTTTTCTCAATGGCACACTGAGATTATGTGGGAAACTCAAAGTTCCCAAAAAATGGGAATCTCCACAACCCACTTTTGCATCTAAAATCTTTGGAAAACCCTCACTCCGCTTTTCCCTTTTATTTCCAGTAATAATGTCGTCTGCTTCCCCGGCCTGCATCTTTCACCTTTTCTAGCTCCTGTCAGACATCCCCCACTAAAATGCTAGGCTGATTTTTTTTAACGCTTTACCATCAAACCCAAACTGTTCCCCCATTCGTGTGTCATTTTTTTAAAGGGAACGCGAATCCAATGTACAACTTTTTCCTTATTCCCCCAGACAACGATCCTTGTCGCAAAGAATACATACAAATACCCTTTTTTTGTTCGCACCCCATAACGTGTCCAACGCTGGGTAATCATGTACACACCATAGCATAGCAACACGAAGCTTGAACTTCTTACCGACATGCATCAAGGTACGACACCCTTCCTAGCTCGGGAGTTCTTCGATTAGGGCTCAAGGAACAAATCAAAATCCTTTCCCAGAGATCTTGGGCCTAGTTAGTAAAGACATAAAACCCTTTGCTGGATTTACACTTTCCCATGTGGGAGATTCAGCATTAAAGCACTGGCCAAATTATTGTTTTACTATGTTGAAAAAGGTTGAATCCGCATAGCTAAGGAAGTCTCATTTCCTCGATCAGCGCAAAAGCTGGGTTCCTCCATCAAGTCCTTCCAGCTTCCCCATCAGCGATGGCTCATCACATTTTGACTTCTTCCTCACTTTTTGGCCATTGTGTTCCTCGAAGTTCCTTTTTAAGCATAAATTTTTTCAACCTTGGGAAGAGTGGAAATGCTCAAAACCTATGTGGGAAACCCCCCCCCGTTCTTTTTCATCTTTCCCCTGGATTCCTAATAATGGGGGACCATTCAGGTTTTCTAATCTATACGAAACAACACACAATTTTTGGGTAGACATGGAGTTTTTGAAGCAAAGGCCCAATTTTTTAAGATATTTCCTTTGGCCTCGTCTATATTTTGGGAACCCTCCGGGGGTATCCATCTCACAGCACTTCACATTGCGGAAATGCTGTTTGTATTCGATAATGGGAATTCATATACCATCCTCACCATAAAAAAAAATTTTTAATGGCTAAACCCGGGCTAAACGCCTTTTTCGCATCTTCAAGACTCTTCCAAAACTTGTTTTTCTCCACAGCCTCGCCCCCTGCAAAAGTTCGCCACTTTATGGTACCCATGACATCATCGTAAACATCATCTCCCCCATCCACAGTTCCCCAAATCATGATCATGTCCTTTTCGGCCTCCTGATCTATACCATTTTATCCATAATTACAACCCCTACAGGCCCCAATGAATCCCCTGGTGGTAGGGGACATTCCATAAAAGTGTATAGGGGGTTTTACTTAGTCTATGCATCAGCCCTTTGATTTGACAATTGATGCAGGACAAGGGTGTGTCGTCTTTAGGTACTTTCCAAAAAATTTATAAAATCTTTAATCCCTTCCATAGCAGAAGTGAATTGTTTCCCAAAAACCCAAATTCTATCCACTGTTGTAATGTAACCTACTTGTTTACTGCTAACTGTGTTTTAAGTAAACAAATTCAAAACCAACTAATAGTTTTTTTTAAAAAATTTAAAAAATAAAAATTTTTAAAAATTGTTTGGAAGGAGGGGTTTTATAACCCCCCTTCATCGAGGGGGGGGTTTGGTCCGTCGTTGATGATGGTCGATAAGGGTCTATCTATGGCCCAAGTCCCCCGGATCCTTTCATTTTCATGTTGAAACCTTACAAATTCACAAAATTTTTTTCTTTTTTTAAGATGGTAGTACCCTGGCGCTGTTACCCGCCTAGCGTCGGTCCGAGTTAAAGCTCGACCGCGAATTTTTTTTCCAAATAAAAAAGGGCAGGCTGTTTAAAACCGGGTCTAGGCCCACGCATCGCACACCGTCAAATGGTCGACGTTTAAAAAAAAGATTGTGACCAATTCGTTTCACACAGTGAAAATTATCTATGACCCTATCAAAAAACATAATCTTTGCACATTTTCATCATTACAATGAAGCACACCCACAACATGTTCTGTACGATTTACTTTGGTAATATATACTTCCTATCCTTTTTTCATTAAAAATGAAGCCAAAAAAATTCTCCCCCGTAACTTGTGATAAATAGAAAAGTCGTCATAGAAAGAACCATTTTGGACCAAAGTTACCAGCGTCACTACAAAACGTCACCCATGATCATTTTTACTAGGAAACAAGGACCTAAAGATCGTCCGGGGTTTGGAAAAATTCATTTTCGGGTTTTTTTTTGAAATTTCTTCGGGAAAATCATATCTCCTAACTAATTAAAGTTTGCCAAGGGTTTTTAAAGCAAAATTGCTCTATTTTGACAAGATAGCAACAGTATACTCGGAAAAGAAATTTCCCGTCAAAGGGTTTGGAAAATTTAAAAAAAAAATGAAGTCAGTGGCGTTTTTTAATTAAGTGGAACTTTTAGAAGGGGGGGAGAAAAAAAATGTTGACATATCCTCTCTCCCCCTCACTTTTTTCCCGTGCCCCTCCTCTCATATGTCGAGCAAGAACGGGGGGCTCTCTCCCTCCTTGCTCCTCCCTACTTCAAGCTTCCTCTCCCTCTCCCGTGGCTGCCCCTCCTCAGCCCTGGCCGTGTCCCCCCTCCTCTCCCTTCCTGCTGACCCCTCTCTCTAAAACCGGGTTTGGAGGCAGAGCCCGAGCCGCTCCCTACAGCTCGCCCCTCCATGGTTGCTGTCACCTTTCCCCAACTCCTCCTTGCTGGTTGCTGTTTAACCAAAAAATTGGTCAGCCGAGAAATATTACCACAAGACGTGTCACGCCCAAGCAGCAGTGTATGGAATTTTTAATTTTTGGAAATTTTATCGAGGAAAATGGTTCTGTTGCAGTGTATGGTATACCGGAAAGAAATATTTAGCCAAGGTATGCATACATTCTCGGGTGGAAACGTAAGGTTGTGTGATGATCATGCTTTTAATCCTGCATGAAAGGAAAGGGAAAGAAAGGACATACGTATATGCAAGGCCCAAAAAAGCAATAGGAATTCAAGTCATTTTTGGCCGAACAAGCATGTACGTACACAACATGGATGTCCTATATCTTGGGATATTATCATGCTAATATGGGAAAAACTTCATTAATCCAAGACTTTATGCTGAAGATGCGTATACGGATGAAGGTGTCGTGATACAAGGAATTTAAAAAAAAGGGAAAAAAAGACAAACTCGTGATTTGGCCTTGGGCAAGAAAAATAAAAGACATACGTATGGCCAAATTAATTAGAATATTATATTCTGTTTGCTTAGCTGGTAAGGAGACGTACACGTACATGATAGAAACTAGATTTCCATGTATCTTAATTTCCTTTTTTATTTAGATATTTCTTTTGAGCTAAGTTTGTACGTTATAGGGTTATTAGCCTACGGGTAAAATATAAGCCGGGGCCATTGTAAACGATCATCTATCAATAAAATCAATATACATTTTTTTCAGTTTCCCCACGCCAAACCCTAGGAGTGGGAGTAATGTAAGTAGGGCGATCTCATCGTTCACACAGCTGGGTGTCATCCGGTGGACTCAGGCATTGATTCTTGTCTAAACTGGGCGTCATAAGGTGGACGTCAAGCGCTCGTTTAAATTTAAGTATCATCAGGTAGATGCAGGTTTAATCTGGACAGAGGTCAGTTATCGGTTTGAATCGTTGTCATGGGGCTGCATTGCTTCAATCTCACATGAGTAATTATTCAAGCTATTTTATCGGCTCTATTAGATTGGCGATCTAATAGATTCTTTAAGTTATCAATATTTTATGTTAATATGTTTATTTATTAAACAATATCTTGCCCATTTAAACAAGTGGTTTGACCTGTGCTTTAATTCATTTGGATCTATTACTTTCAGTACCTTCACTCTTATAGCATCAAAGTAGTAGATCTAAGATCTTATGGGCTAATCTTTTGGGTTTTGTAATTGTCACGTGATGCGGGTTTAAGACATACGCTCGGTCATTAGTTTGGTTTAGAGTAGTTGGATCTGGTTCAACATATACGGTACGGCTGCATCTACCGGACCCCACTGTCGTGTGTGTTTGGGTTATATCTGCCTAATCTTAGATTCGTCTGGGGCTATGTGTATGGATCTTGTTCAAGCTTCAGGGATCCCACATCAGTTAACATACCCGGTCTGGTTATGCTTCAATCATACGATGCATGTACTTTTATTCCCTTAATTCGTTAGATCTATTAACTGTACCGACGTGGCTTGACTTATTTACTTTTATGGCTGCTTTGGAAACCCCCCAAAATGCTAGTAAATGAGTTAGGTTTTTCGGGTTAAATGTCATCATGGCTACAGGGGAAACCCAACCTTTTTGATGGTTAATCTTTACCTATATGTTTAGTAGATTTAAGGGTTTGGGTCAATAAATGTCATTGTGTCGCATCCTTACTTTAAACTGATGTAATATGATGGGCTAATTTTAACCCTTTATACAGACATTCGGGTGCTAGCTGTTTATATCTTTATTATGCTTCATATTTTTTTGGAGTTGACTCTTTAGTCAATATTCTATATTCATCAGCTATGTGAGACCCGCACACTCATGAAACAATCTGGTAACAACCGATAGGTTCCATAATTTGACTTTCATCTCCTCGTCAATTGCAGGTCAAATTGACTAGCACGCATGAGATCAATCACCGAAGTGGCCTAAAGCCGCTTTAGAGGTTTAGGAGATCAAGCTCTGCTGCTGAAACGGTCTCCAAAGGCCTTACGTTGTGCGACCCCAGAAGACCCCATTTTTAACGTCAGCACATTTTGACACGCCTAGGGGGACTACAATTATTTTGATCGGAATTTTAGAGCCTATCAAACATTTTTACTTTCTAGATCGTGACGAGGTGTCCTTCAGCTTGTATTTGTTAAGGAGGCTCGGCCCAAAGAAGAGTATGAAGAGAAAATACAATATTTTTGTATAATTGGGGGATGACTTCCAACAGATCAGTATGGTAGCTGATATCACCCAAACACGGGGTGAAAGAATTCAAGAATAGGTCTAAACTTCCCCTTTTGACGGGATGTGGAAAAAAATCATTCGAAACACAATTGCCAAAGATGCTGGAACATGAACAATCGGGTGCGGTAGAAGATAGCCGAATTAATTGTTCTCCTTGTGGGGAGTTTGTTTAATTAATTTGGTTAATTGTTCAAGCAAATTTCCAAACTCAAAAGAACATCAGTCTACCAAGGATTGCCACTACACCAAGTTTGCAAGATGATAATTGCTATACGTGTCATCCGCATGGTGCTCATTATGGCATAGGCCACATTGATGCTTGGAGTCTGATGCTGGGTGTTTGACGGACGGATTGGAGGAAAAAGTATATGATCTGGTTACCCTGACCTTAAGATTTTTTAAAATGGCTTCCTATTTGATTTACATATATCGGCTGGGGCTTAGCCGATCGTTGCTCGTTGTCCTTGGATGTCAACACGGGAAGAGATCAATATTTGCATGCATCGACTTTGGTTAGCCGAGGGTTGGTTGCATGTTCACATGGGAGAAAGCATGCACAATCATCTTGGCTTCATGTAATACCTGGGTGTGGAGTCGACGGCAAATACTGGCAAGGATTGTGCCTGCTTGTGGCATTTCTGGTAAATACATGCTCAGGATTTACCACGCAGGGTGTACTGCATCGGTATTTGGGGCCAGTTAAACTATTTCATCGACACAGCTGGTGGCCACGGGATGCAAAGATCAGTATGATGATGGAAGACCCAAACTTGTTCTGAACGGAGGGCGATATGGTGATATGTTCAGATAAGAGAAAAGTCTGCGTCAAAAACACAAAACCCAAATCTGACAGCTGCATAAATTCACGTCATCACACTACGTGAAAAACGTTTTTTCGCGGCGACCGTTTTTGATTAACACAGCGGCAACTGGTCCGCTGCCGCGACAACGCCACAGAAAATCACGTTTTCCCGCAGCGGGCCGCTTTGCCAGCTGCGGTTAATCATTCAAAAAAAATAAAACAAAAAAGAAAAACCCTAGATAGGCCCGCCGAGCCCATCCAGGGGCCCGACGAGCCCATCCAGGCTGCCGCCGCGCCGCCGTCGGAACCGCCCTGCGCCGCCGAGGCCCCGCGCGGCCCCGAGCGCCACCTCGCGCGCCGCCCCTCACGTAGCTCCGACCCGCCGCCTTCGCGCGCCGCCGCGCCCCGCACGTCGCTCCGAGCGGTTCCCGCCCCCGCCGGATCCGCCTTCTCGGCCGAGAGAGAGGGAGGAGTGGGAGAGAGAGAGGGCTGGCAGAGGACCCGGGATCCGCCTTCTGTGCTGAGAGAGGGAGGGAGTGGGAGAGAGAGAAGGGCTGGGAGAGGATGGAAACCCTAACTCCTTTTTTATATGGGGTGTGGCTATTGGGCCTCGCCCTGGGTCAAAGGGGCTTCGGCCTTAACCGTGGCGGGCCTTATAAGAAGTCTGCAGCGGTAAATTGATTTACCGCAGCGGACACATTACAGTAAATTGAATTAACAGCCACTTAGCGCACTTGAGCCCATAAATTTCTAGAGTCCGGAAATATCGAAGGATTTCTAACAATCGTATACCCGACCAGGATCGCGCAAACTCAGGTATGCACATACGAATGAAACTAGAACTTAAACCAAATAACTGAAAGTACAATATTTAAAAGAGTTATTACAACACTTGGTTTGAATATAAATAAGTATCACGTCATACCACACGTGGCCAAAATAGCCCATTGTTTTTAAGTTTTTTTCCAAAGTCACTCCACACTTAACATCTTTAATAAACAGGGGTGTCAACGAGATCATGTCCGACAACAGCAAAATATGACTCGTAGAAGACCTTGCCGAGGGCCTGCCCCTCTCTCCTTCCACAGGATAGAGACAGTGTTTACAATAGTCAAAATAAATACTTGACCATCTGCAACAAACGGGATAAACCCTGAGTACGAAAAATGTACTCAGCTAGACTTACCGATCAAAACTGAAAATAAAGACTCCAAGGATATGCAAGGCTATATATTAAGTTGGCTAAGTTTTTCTTTTGCAGAAAGACGAACAAGATGAAATAAATTAAAGAGTAGAGAGCAGCCATTTTCCATCCTATTATTTATCTCTTGGTTTGCACCTGCACTAGAGCACTCACTTGATCTAATCAAACAATAGGATAATACCATATCAAGTTCTTTTGTCAATATTTAGTAGAACCCAAATCATTGATGTCACAGGGAGTTGTACCGTGGTGAAGCTCAATATAACCCCCACTATCCGGTGGGAGACGGCGATTCGAATCAAATAACAACCAGCTGGCAAGATTACCTTTAACACACGCAACACTTTCCCCGTGGGGTCCATGCATTGGGTCACCGCTCAAAACTGTCTAGTTAGAAAACGTCGCGAGCTCAGAGTAGTCCACCCATTTGGAGAAATCATTGGCCACCATGGGCAGGTCGTATCTCCAAACTAGAGGGTGCAAACAGTCGGCTGAGAGTCGGCCCAAACCGTGTTACTCCGGCTTCGAGGTCGAAGATCACAAGGGCCCATATGTCAAAGGGCGCATTCAAAGATGTACGGGGGCCCCCATCGTATACAAACCTATACGATCCAATGGATGGACTGCCCCCAAGTCTATACCATTTGGTGCCCTTGCCTTCCCCAGTTGACCACATTTCATTACTACTTTGGTTCTTTCCACGATAGCAAATATAGCCACCCGTGATGGGTACTCCCCCATGGGATAATACGAATAAATATGAATGTAACCATTTCTTCTAAGCAGGCTAAGCGGTTGCTTTTACCTTTATTTATCGGGTTTAACAAGGTAGGTAATTCAATATAAAGGAAGGTAATGCATCAAGTGGGATTCAACAACTCCTATCACCTAATGCATCACAGTAAAAATAGCCAAGTAATTAATTAAAAATGCGGGAGATTTAAAGATGCTCCGGGCTTGCCTTGACTGAAGGTGGAAGGCTGTGGTCAGGGCACTCGGGGAGGTTAGTGTCGAGCTCTTGATACCCCTCGTTCACCTCCTGTACTTGGACTACTTCCTCTGGAACTGGCACCGGGTTCCTCTATTGATTTTGGATGTTTACACTGCATATAAGTAAACCGGGGATGCAGGGATGATGTTTGAATAAAGAATTAAACACAAAGGTTACGTCTAGTTAAATTCAAAACAATTCAATCTAGTTCCACTTTACACATCAAGCCTATTATAGACTACCCAAAAAAAATCTACAAAAATTACAGAATACAGAGCAAGACTACTGGATCCTAACTGCAGAAATTTAACACAAATCAAGGCTACCAACTAGCAGCTACACAAAGATGAATTTAAATGTAGAAAAAGCACTTTGAACTAGACTACTGTCTAACAGGGTGAAACATGCATTTAGTATTTTTAACAGTTTCTTTACCTAAGAAGATTATTTATCAAGAAAAATACATGATTAGAAAACTTAGGTTATTTTCTATATGATTTTCTAAAGTAAAACCCAGAAAAGGACACTTGAACAAAAGTATCTTTTCTGTCATACAACATACCACATATTATATTTTTTCTCAGATAGAGCAAGACAGACAGAGACTATAGAAAAATTTTCATGATTTATCATGCATAGATTTACCACAGGAATACATTTGAGAAAACAGCAGAAACACTTTTTAATAGACATTTAATTAATTTCTACACAGAAAAAAGGCATCTCATATTTTCCATAGATGCTAACAGATAACAGAGCTAGCAAAAAAATTTCCCAAACAATTTTTTTGGTAATTTCATATAGGACACATTTTCCTTAATAATGCAGAAAAGAACTATTTTACACATTAGTGTAAGGACATTCTCAAAAATTGCTTATATTTTTAAAGAAATATCTTTCATTCATAGAGCTAACACAATTTATTTCACCATTTTTTGATTAACAAACTAATATAAAATAACAACTGAAATTTTTACGGAAAATTGAAAACGAAAGCATTTCTGAAACAGGCCCATGGTGCACAGTGCATGGGCTCGGCCCAGTGAGCAAAAGCGGCTGACAGGGGGGCCCATGTCAACTGGGGTCCCATGTCGGCGAGCAAAAGAGCAGAGCAACGCGCTAAACTGGCGCGTTCCTCGCCGGGCGTGAGCTTGTCGGCGGCGGGGGTTGGTCGTGGTGTGCTCAGGGTGATGACCGAATCGACGGGTGGAGTCGGTTGACCCAGCGCGACCGTGTAAGTAAATTTTGCGGCGTGCGGTGGTGGCGCGGCGCGGGGGGGCTGTTACCGGGGGTTTTCCCTGCCCGACGAGTGGTGCGTGAGCACCGCGGTGAGGTGGTGATGCAGCGTGGGGGTTGGTTGGGCTGAGGAGCTCCGGCCATGTGCGAGCTCTACGGTGGCGGTAATGGCGAAACGGTGCTCGTGCTGTGGATTCCCGGAAAACGAGTGCGACAGAAAGGTGTTGTTCACCGTACTACCTTGGGCAAAGGTCCCACGGAGATGGAGGCAATGGGGGCGGCCGGAAAGAGGGAACACGGCTTTGGCAGTTGCAGTGGCGACGACGCGCCGATGAACGGTGCTGGCGTTCCGGCGGGAGGAGTGCTTGGCTAGCGATGCAAGGGCAAAGCGCGAGGTGTGCTAGGTGAAGGCGGAACTGTGTGCAACAGTGGATCGAGCAAGGAGCTCGAGGGGTGGCGGAATGGAGAAAGGGATGATGGCGCGCTCTCGGTGCTTGGCTCGTCGTGGCGAGGGCAAGGCAGAGCGGGTGAATGAATGGGCACGGTGGTTGCGAGTGCGAGAGACAAAGGGGGTGTAGGCGCTCCCTCTGGCGCGGTCATGGCCAAGCAGCGCGACCCGGTGGGGCCGGGAAACACGACAGCGAGGTAGCGCGGTGGCGAAAGCAGCCGCACAGAGTAGGCCCCGGGCGTGAGGTGAATGGGCGAACCGCGATTGTGTTCTTGGTCCCGCCCGTTATGCGGATACGTGCTCGAGTGCGAGCATGAACCCGGTCGGGATTTGGTCGGGGCGCTGGTCGCTGCGGCAATGCTTTTGGGCGAGGTGATGGCACGACGCGGCGCGGGCCTCTGCGTGGGCAGAGGCGCTGAGTGGGCGAGCAGCGTGGTCGGCGCAGTGCTGCAGCGAGCAGCGCGCGGCTACTGGCGGGTTGACGGCGTACGATAGAGCAACGCGCCACGCGGCGCGGCTGCCGGCATAGGCGCAACCGTGTTAGGCGCCGCTGTGTGGGAACGTGCGCGCTGTGGGCGTGCGGTGCAAGGCCGAGTGGCCGAATGGGTCGCCCCGGCCCATTCTTGCTTCTTTTTTTTTTCTATTTTCTTTTTTTTTTTTCAAACTGAAATTGTTTCAAAACTATTTCAAAAACTCAAACCAGATTTTGCGGTTTGCATGAAAGTTGCTCAAAATAATATTCTCTACCTTTTTCATGTAGATTGTTGAACGGTCGTTAAGTATCAATTTCTATATGTCAACAAGACAAAAAAGGACTTAATTGAATCATCACCATAGACTTAGGGGCCCAACCGATAGGTTTGCACAAGTTTTGGTGAGTTTATGTTTTACGGGGAGTTATCAGGGAAAAAAGCAAAGGAAGGTCCACATGTCATGTTTACATAGAGAAAGGACCTCCGCACAAACAAGAATACACGGGAAAGACTCTAAAGGGACTGGACCAAGCCAGAGGTCGAGTGGGCCCACAACCCAGGGCGCCCGCCCCTAGGGTTTGGGGCGGCCCCCCTACTCCTGTGGCCAAGGGCCTTCCACTTCGCGATCTAATTTTTTAAAGTTTCTAATTATTATGTTTTTTGTTTTTTGGGTTTTTTATTTTATAAATTTTATGATTGAAAATTTTTTTTATGTATGAGTTTGCAAAGGCTTAGCTTTTCCCCTCAGGGATTTAGGTGGTAGTTCACATGTAAGTGTGGTGTTGATGCTTTTTAACCTGCAAAGTATTCTTTTGGGTTTGGGGGCCCGTGGGGTTTAATTTTGTGGAAGTGACAGTTTTTTTAAATTCTTATATAGTCCCCCCCCCAATTGGAAAGGACGGGGCAGAATTAGTTTTGCATAGTAAGTCATGCTATGTTCTGGTTTTCTTTAGCGATGTTCCTTATACATAGATGAAATTTTCTTTTTTGCATATATGATTTTAATTTGTGCTAGAGTAGATTTTGACTTAGTAGATTAGAACATACAAGAAGTTATTTCTTACAAGTCCGACGTAACCTTACATTTATATGGAGTGGGTCACCCCTCAAATCCCCTGTGTTATTTGAGCTTACACTTAAATATCTTTTTTATTTTTAAAGGTTCCCCCCTGCCGAAGCATGGGGGACTATGGGGTTTAAGTTTCTCATAAAAATCATTTTTTTGCAAATCCATCTCTGTCTAAACCCTTGTTATTTCATTTTCACCAATGTTTTGTTTTTCCCCTTTAGCAAAATTATAAATAACGATACCTGGAATTATTGGGGGTGAAGTGCTACAATTGGTATTTTATCGGGGTGTGCTTGTGGATAGAAAAAAATATATTTTCTAGAGAGCCTTTACATTCATAAAAAACCCCCCGCACTTTTTCTAGGGGCCATGTTTAGGGATGAAAACCCTTTAGTTTTCAAAGTGGTGTTAAGAAGTGTCAACTTTTGTTTTCATTTTAAACTAAAAACCCATTTTTTTTAAAAGGGTTCTAGTTCAAGGTTAATAAAAACCTTTTTAAAGGAAAAATAATTGTTTTTTTTTAAATTCTTTAAACTAAGCTCAAACTAGACAAGGCAAACACACACCTTTAAAAACCCTAAGGAAATTTTCTACATTAGTATAAAAGCATTCAAAAAAACAGGGTTTACAAACAAATATGAATGCAATCCCCAATCTTAAGCTTAGAGGCTAATGATGTTTCCTAATGCCCCCCTTGAAAAGGGGTCACCCCCCTTTTCCCCCCTTAAAAAAATCTCGTCCCGGTTTTTGTGTTTGCGAACCATTTTTTATAAAAGGGGGGTGTTCACAATGGGAATTTTTCTTTTTCCCAAGTTGCATCATTTTGGCCCCTGGGTTTAATCCGAGGATCTTGAAAGTCTTTACTTCTCTTTTTTGTTAAACCCCGGTTTTCGTGTCCAAAAAATTTCTCGGGGGTTTTTCATTGTATTCCAAGTCTTTACCTCATCCGATGTTTTTAGCTCTGAAGGGGGCTTCTTCTGGAACTCGAAGGGGCATTTTTTTTTAAACTCGGATACATAAAAAAAATGGGAACATAGCATCTTTTTTAGAGGTTAAATATACTTGGGAAGGGCCCCCTTAAAGTTTTTTTGCAATGATCTGATTCGGGCCCAAAATTTTCGGGGGTGCTAACTTCTTCTTGTTTTCCCCCAAAAAGTGGATGCCTTCATGGGTGATACCTTAAGATACACTAGTCACCAAACCCGAAACCCAAAAAGGGCTCCTCCTTTGATCCGCTACCCCTTTTTGTCGGGGTGGCTGCACGGGTATGGGTGTTGAACATCTCCCAACAATTTCTTCTGCCTTTCCACATAATCCGTTTCCATAGAATCCTCTATCTCCCGATTCGCCCCAAATTTAAGGTGTTTTTTTACACCTTCGCCTTTCAAATATAAAACGGTCCCAAATTTTAAATTTTTTTTCCCTTTGGAAAATATTGTTATGGGAGAACTCTCCCAAAGGGGAACCATTTTCCCATGATCCCTTTGCTGACACAACACAGCCCTCAACATGTTTTCCCCAACATTTTGATTTAGTCGCTCCGTTTGCCCATCTGTCTGAGGATGAAAAGCAGAACTTCGAATCAACTTTTTTCCCACCCTTTTATGAAATTTCTCCCAAAATCGGGCAATGATCATCTAAAAATAAGGGTTTTGGGAAAAACCATGAAACCCTTTTAAAATATTCTATACATAAAACCCGGGGCATACTGATGGGTCGGTAGGTAAAATTTGACGGGAAAATAAAGTGAGCTACCTTGGTTAAGTGACCCAAATAACCCATTGTTGACGGTAATTAAGAGCTATTTTGTCCCATAAAATACCGTAAAATTTCCTCTTATTAAAAGGGAAAAAAAGGGAAAACCTAAACCCATTTTGTCCCAAATAACTTGGTTCCCCCTTTTAAAAATGCCCTTTTCTATTTAAATGTGGGCACAAAACATCATAATTCGGGGCCCCAAAACATGAAAATATTTCCAGGTATGGAAAAGGGGGTGTAAACCCAATACCCCCTCATGTTTTGGGTTTAAATCTAAAAGCTCCCTACAAAAGATGAGTTTTTTTGGGCCAAAAAAGACGGTGGGGCCAAACCGAAATTTTGGGGCCCCCAATCTTGGACAGAGAATCCACATCTATCAAGGAGGCCCCAACGCAAAGGGGGGGGCCCCAGGGCCCTCTATAGGGGGTCGGCCAACCCCCCTTTTGGGGCCCCCAAAGGGCCCCCCTTGGGCCCATGATCCAAGCACCCCCTTGAGAGTGAAGATCCCCCCTTTGGGATTTTTCCTCTGTGCTTCTTCTAAAAGGGCTCACATAAAAGCACGAGGATACATGGGCCCACAACTATCTCGGAAAAATCCCAAAACCCCCCCCCCAAGGGTTTGCCAATGACATGGGGGGCATGCCCCACGCAAAAGATGGAGGCAAAAGGGCCCACAACAAGGGGTTTTCGACCGACTGAATTTTAGACCCCAGAGCCCCCAAACGGGCCCCCCTGACCGGGGGGGGGACACTTTCTGGGGAAGGGAGGGGTAAACTGCCGGGGGGTGGTCGGCCGACCAGGGCCTGGTCCCCGGAGCCCCCCCTAAGCTTCCCCCCGGGATTCCGCAGGGCCTCCATGCATGAACTTCATCCCCACCTTTGATAAAAGGGTTTTTTTAAAACAATGACGGTTTGATCCTAGGGTGGCTGATGGGGGGTAAAAATAGATCGCTCCGTGGCCCCGGAGTACCCCCTTTATCCATCTCTACTAAAAATCCCCCCTTTGGGCCCTCACTCTCACTCATGCCTCATTGGAAAAAAACCCACTACTCCTTAGCTCTTAGCGGAGCTCTCTAGTAGTTATGCTTGCTGGGGGGAGTGAAGGAAGTCTTCTAGAAAAAGGGCCCTGACCCCTTATGGGAGTCTTCTAGGAGTTCTTCCTCGGCGGATGCGAGTCCTTGAAAGTTCAGCCAAAAAGGGGTGATTTTTTCCAAGTTTTTATACCCATTCAATATTCTAAATCTGGTTTAGTGTTTAACACTTTTTTGCATTTTTTTATCGCTTTATTTAAGTAGAGTGCTTTAGCCTTTAACGTTGGGGGTTTGAGTAGAAGAAAAGTGTCAATTTTTGGTGTTCCCAAAAGATTTTTTTTTGTAAACCGCCCTTTTCGGGACGGATTGTTTGGGATGTAGTAGAAGGTACAGCTTATCTAGTTTTTCGTATTCCACCACGTGTGTAGATAAGTTTTTAAAAAGGGGAGGGGCCCCAATACAAATTGATGGGGTTTGGGCGGGTTTAAAAGTTTTGTCCTCTTTTGATCTATCCCAAGCCCCCCGCAAGAAGAAGGGTGATAAAGCCGTATAAAAAGCTTTACCTTTTTAGATATCTTTGCTTTATTGAACCTCCAACCCAGTTAACATAGTCTCCCTTTTTTCCAAACATTTGGACAATCCAAAATCCCAGTTAAATCACTTTCGTTCCCCCCCCGGAAAATACGATACCTGGGGAAAACTCTCGATGAAGTGCTACATGGGTATAATCTGTGGGGCCCTTTCATTTTTTTATCCCAAATTTTCATAAAAAAATACCAAAAAGCATTTCTGGCGCCGTTCCCCGGGGGAAGGTAGTTGTTTTAACTAAACCCTTTGGTCCTATTTTTCCTTGTTTGTTTTAAAACCTTTTTTCCCTTTCCCCTTATACACCCATGGATCAAAAAACCTCTCTTAGAGTTGGGCTCCAAGGGGGGCTGGGGTGGAGCCACCTATTTTATCTAGACCGTTTTTGGTCGTTCCTTTTTGAGCTTCGCCCAAGCTCATAGCAATGGTTTAGAACAAACCTTTTTCTGGGGCGAAGATGAAAATCCCTAGACTCATCACGTGCCCCTTTGAAAAAAATTGTTTAAAGTGTCCCCCAAACCATGGGTTTAGGCCCAGGTACCCCTTTAAAGGGGGAAACTATTTCCGTTTTCTCTGATGGGAATACCCCAAAAAATGGTACCTTTGCCCCATAGATGATGGGAAACGGAGAATGGGAAAAGTTACAATCTAAATTCTGCCTACTTTTTTTCCCCCCCTCTCGAGTTGTTGTCTTCGAAAAAGGTCACAACTTCTCAAAAAAAGGGGGAAAGAACCTCTAGGTGCGGCAGGGCCCGTCTTTTAGATCTGTATCATCGGGCCCTGATCTTGCTAAAACCCGGGAGCCAACTTTTTTACAACATTTTTCATGGGGGGTCTTAGCAAAGTTTCCCATAAAAACTTCTTGCCCAGGGACTTTGGGGGAGCCATCCGGGTTTTTCCCCCTTAGTGAAGGGAAGGGGCCTTCTCAGAAAAATTCTTAAAAACACCCCTTACACTAAGGGTTTATAATAAAGGGGCCCCATAGGGAAAAAAAACATTTCCCTAAAAGGGGAAAATCTCGATAGCCGAATCACCACCCCCCCCCATCCAAAGATTCTGCCATCTATCCTGAACCAAAAATCCCAAAAAAATATCAAAGGAAAAGAAATTAAATTTTTTAAAAACCATTCCTTCGAGTTCGGGGCAAACCCTTTTTCCTATGATTTTGCGGTTTTTGGGGAACCCCAAAAATTTTAACCTTTCTTAAAGGGGCCCCTTCTAAAAACATCTTTCTAGACCTTTTAGGGAAGGGATCTCTTAAAAAACCCCCCAAACCCCATCATCTTGTCCCCTCGACTTGCGCATGGCACATTAGGAAAATCTAGGATACCTCAAAAAAGGAATGTCAAGTGAGCTTTTAAAGGAGAACTAAAGTGTTTAGAAGCCAAATCTATCCTTCCTTCTCTATGCCCACATCTGACTTATTTTTTAGGGAAACCCTTTCCTTGATCCTGATGTTTCCCCCATGTGTTTCTTCTTTAAAGGGTCTTATGTTGCCCCACTTAATGACGGGGGAAATTCATTAAGAAAAACCCGAGGCAGGGAAAGCCATGAGGCCAAAAATCGGGCCCAAGAGGAGCATAATCAATGGTTAGAGCCTCTATTTTACCGTTGTAACCCAAAAAAAAGGGTTTAGTTGAGGCTGAATCCTAAAAAGGTTTTTGCTAAAATCCCCCCCACATGTAAGGAGAAAATCCTGTAAAATTTTTTGGGGGCATTGATAGTGAAATTTGCTACGAAAAAAGCCTCGGGTCAACACCCTTTCCCTAATTTTCCATTTTTCCAAAACCCCATAAAAGGGATCATCTATCCCAATCAAAAAAACACCTTTAAAATTCCCAATGGTAAAGCCCTTTGATTGTTTAGGAGTCCTTCATGTTTGTTCGGGGGGGGGGTTGATGCTTTTCAAGATTTTCCCTAGATTTCCATACCCTTTGACCTTCTTGGCCCTTTCCTTTCATTTTCCCCCTTTTATCGCAAGGCCAATTAAAAAATTTTGGGGAAACTTTGGGAAAAAGGGAGAAGTTTGGGCCCATAGAATAGGTAAAGAGTATTACCCGTTTGGTTTTTCCTAAACCTCTCAAAAAAGGGTTAGCCCCCAAAAAACCAAATTTCTTGATCC
This sequence comes from Microstegium vimineum, assembly GCA_022036555.1. Lineage (NCBI taxonomy): Eukaryota > Viridiplantae > Streptophyta > Magnoliopsida > Poales > Poaceae > Microstegium > Microstegium vimineum. The sequence goes on along the minus strand of CM039130.1, from coordinate 19,820,198 downwards.
AAGGGGTGAGCTAATGTAAATTCTCCCAACAGTCATGGCCCTTCAACCCTTGAGAATGATTTTGAAATGTCATGAGAAAGAAAGTGCTCACCCACTCCTTGAAAGGGAGAATGATGCCCAATTTGGAGCATGGAAGTTTTTTCCTGATTTTTTCCAATCAAATCCATGCTCAAGTGAAAAATCTCCCAAATCAACCCTTCCCTCTCCCATACTACATATGACCTAAACCTTTTCATCCCTTCTGGTTTAAAAATTTCTTCCCCAAAGTTGGTTGTAGATGTGTTGCTACCATAAATTTTGCAAATCTCGTAGTGGTTTTGGTCTTGGGGAAGGGGTTCAAAAATATTGGTTTCAAAGGGGAAACCGCTTCACAACATGAGTTGCAGTTGAGGGTTTTCCCCCAAAAACAGCTTGTGTCTTAAAATTTAAAAACTTTCGGGAGATAAACCCAACCTTTCTCTCTTCATTAAAAATTTGCTTAAAACAAATTTTTAAATTTAAATTTAAATTAAAAATTAAATAAAAAAAAATTTGTTTTCCCCAAAAATTTTAAAAAAAAATAAAATGACTTTGTAAAAAGAGATTAAGGGAAAATTTGTGAAATTGTTCCTTCGGGTATTTTTTTCACTAATATTTCAGGTTTTTAACAAAAAAAACGATGGAGCAAAAAAAAAGGAAAATTCCCAACCCAAAAATCCTTCAATAATGAAACCCCATTTAAAAGAAAAATTTTAAAAATCCCAGACTTGGGTTTTCACCCTTGTAAAATGTTGCAAAATCCAATTTTGGGGGAGTGGTTTCTCTAAAAAATTTTTTTATCTTTCTTCATTCTTGATTTTGTTTGGTTGGGCTAAAACCCTTTCTTTCTCTTTTACCCTGGCCCCCCCTTTCTAAGGAAATAAAAAAAAATATCTAAAAAAATCTGCAAATTTTTCTAAAGTGGGTTTACCATCCCTGCCCCTTGCCCCTTTTTAAAAGAATCTCTTTATCCCCTTTATGGTTCCTGGGTTTTTTTATGAGTTTTTGTTTTTCTTTGGAGTAGGTAAGTCCTCCTATAAGCTCTTTAAAATTAAACAGGTGCTTTTGGTTAAAAAGTCTGCCCTTTAAACAAATTTGACCGGGGGTCAAGTTTGATTAATGAACCTAAAAAATACTTGTATGGGTTTGGGGGTTTTTACTTTTGGACTAACCCATGTAAGATAACTTCCAAATTTTTGGGGGGAATAGCAAGAATTTTTCCCTAAGGACAAATCAAGGGGTTTAGGTAATAATGAAAAAAAATCTTGCCATCTTTGCCCCAGCATTGCTTTTAAACCCTTTAAAAAATTGGGGAAAAATGATGGGAAAATTCCCCTTTTGTGCTAAAATCTTTAAAACCCCTTTTCTATAGCATAAAATTTTTTCCTCTATTTTTATTACAATAATAACCCCTTTCTTCAAATTATTCGTAAATTTTTCCTTTTGGGTATGTTTTGTCCCCTAATCCTTCGCAGGAGTGAAACAATGAATGGAGGAAATGGCTGGGGTAAATGCGACGTTCACAGAAGAAAGAAACCCTTTTGTCATCTTTAATGTCATGACCATGGAAACGTCACACTTCAAGATTTTTGGCTTTCCACAAACCCTTTTTAAAGGTAAAAAGGTAAAGTCTTAAAGTTTTTTATAAAACACCTGAGCCCAAAATTTTAAAATGATAGATTTTGTCCTTAATCCAATTAAGAAATACTCGTTTTAAAATTTTTTTTCATTTTTTAGTTTGGGCCTTAGACAATTTGCCTATACTTAGCCCTTTCCTTTCACCACAAAAAAGTTGGCCCCCCTTTGGGGCCCCCAAAAGGCGGTCGGCCCCACCCTTCTTGTGGGGCCCCTCAGCCCGACGTTGCGCCGCCTGGGCCCCAAACCCCAAAAAGTAGGGCCCCCAATCCCGGCTCGGTCGAGCCAAACCTTCCAAAAAAGGGGGCGGCCGACCCTTTGGGTTTGTCCCTTCAGCCATGCACGATGCTCCCGAGCATTGCACCCAAAATTCCTAAACCTGTTTCCCGGGATGAAACCAAGTGGAAAAAAAAAGGTAAAGGACGTTGGTTTCTCTCTTCTTCACCTTTTTCCCTCTCTTTCTTTCCCTTTTCTTTTCTTCTTCTTCTTTACCACCATAGAAAATTCCCTCTCCTCTTTTTTTCCCCCTTTTCACCCCTTCCCTTTACCTCACCCTGGCTCCCCCAAGAAGAAAAATAAAAAAAAAGGGTATGGAAAAAACTCTTACGTGTTTCAAAAAGAGCTTTATCAATTAGAAGAAAAGGTCTGAGGAGAGGGGGGAGCGTCTTGGTTTTTTTGAAGATTTTTTTAAATTTTGATCTTCACTTAAAAACCTAATGAAAAGGGCTCAAGCCCCTTTTCCCAAAAAACCCTTTGAGAGGGGAGGATCCCCTTGCCTCTCCTTCTCTTTAGTCACCCCCTAGAGCCATCAAACCCTACCTCATGGCTCTGATAGAAGAGAGCATAAAAAAGATTTTGTCATCCCTTATAAAAAGGGGCCCATAGAACCCTTTCTCTCCCCCCCTTCCCCCTTGACTTTTCCTTAGCCCTTCATGGGCAACAAGAAAACTTAGGCTTGTTTAATCTTTTCACTTAGGGACCAATGAACTTACCCTTTAAGCTATCAATGATAAAAGAACTTCTTGGTTCGCTGGTATCTTCCCCCAGCAAAAACCCTGCTTTTTGATCTCTCTCTGTCTTGTGTTCCGGATGCACGAAACAAGTAGGGGGGGATATCGGTCGATCCCCCAAATCCCATTTGACCAAAATCGCCCATGGAAAAATTATTATTGGTCTTTGACACACCCCAAAAAAAAAAAATTGGACCTCAACGACCACATTTGTGCATGGCTAATGCACTTGAGGCCAAATTGAAATTTTGGGACGGAGTGGAACAACAAAAAAGGGGTAAGAATCTCAATTCAAGACCGAAGTGGCCAAATGGGCCAGTAGGGCGGTGGGCCCGCCGTGCCATGGGCCTGGGGGCCCATAGCCAGGGGCCCCCTCAACTCCAGCATCAATCTTTACTGGTTTGCCCGTCTCTCCCCTTTTCCTCATGCTTTTTAATTTGTTTACTCATTTTTTTCGTTTAATAAAAATAAAATAAAAATAATTTCTTCATGGGAAAATAATCCTTGTTTATTTCCCTTTTAAAAATTTTTAATAAAAACAAGAAGACGCATTTGAAACTAAAATTTGAAAAGTGACATGATCATGAGTTCTGAGGGTAAAGCGTTATAAAAAAAAATTCTTGCCCTTTTTCTTATGCTTGTGGGAAAATACTTGATAGGAAAAACCCTATTTACTAAATTGGTTTAAACAATGGGGATATACGTTCTGGCTTTTTTGATTTTATACCCCGTCTATTTAAAAGGTTTTTTGTAGGGTTAAATTTTTTAAAAAGTCATAAAAACCCTAATTCCCCTTTCTCCCTATAGTGGAAAATTCCTACCAAAAAAACCCTTTATGGGTCTTTCATGATATAAACTTTCTAATAAGCTACTTCCCTTTTTGTTTAGTTTGGTCAAGTTTTTTTGACCCCTTTTTTAAAGGGTTTATCATCTCCCAAGATCAAGATCCCCGACACACCACATTACAATTTTTTTCTACATGGGGAAATTCGCAAAACTTTCCTTACATTTTTCCCCATAGATTCATGCTCCTTTTTTCTTAAAAGAAAAAATTTTCTCTAGTAAAAAAGTAGAAATGAGACATAGACTTTTGCAAAATTATGAAAAATAAAAAAAAAAAAATGGGGCACATGAAGTCCCGTCTTAGAAAAAAAAAAAGATGGCAAATCAAAACTCATATATTTTATAATAAAAGAGAGATAATATGTCCCCAGAATAAAAAGTTAGGAAAGAAAAGATCTTATAAAGGAGTTTTTTTTTTATTGCCATGTTTCCACACACTTGACATCTTTATTAAGAGTATGAATTTCTCTTTTTGGATCCGGAATTTGACTTTACAAAAAATGCAAGGTAAGTATGGGTTTTTATTCTTTTTCCCCACCTGATCCCCAAAAAGCCCTTTAGAAATAGGGGGATACAAAGAAGGGAAACCCCTTTATGCCTTGGGAAGGAATCATACACCTTGAGCGATTTTAGAGTGCTATATGAGGAGTAAGTTGACTTATGTCTTTCTTTTTAAAACTTATCAAAAACTCCAAGTACTAAAAAATGAAATTTTTAAAATGACCCTTTTTTCCTTTTAGAAAAAAAATTTTATTTTTTAAACCCCTCAAGGATATATGTTAGGGCAAACCACATATCCCAAATTTGTATGCAAATGTCTTGAGTAAATTTTTGCTTGCTTTGTCCTTTTAATATCATGGGTTTTTTTTAAATTTTATCCCCTTTTCTCGAGGTTTAGCAAAGAGGTAAGTTTGGGGGGGTTTGTTGACGGTAATTAAGAGCTATTTTTTCACCATCAAAATGCTGTCAAAAACCTCATATTCAAAGGAAAACAAGCATAACCTGGGGAAAAAATTGTGCCCAAAAACTTGGTTTTTCCCCAAAGATAAGTCCTCTATTTGAATGTAGGCACAAAAAAGTCTAAAATTTTTGGGGCCCCAAAATGACAAAAAATTTCCCCAAATATGGCAAATGTGCAAACCCAATACACCAAAATGATGGGAAATTTCCTCTAGAAGCTACCTACAAAAGATGGGGGTTATTTGGCCCAAAAGACGGTCGGGCCCAATGGGCTTTGGGCCCAATCTTGGGGCAGCAGAATTTCCCCACCCCATCAAGGAGGTCCCACGCGAAGGGGGGGCCCAGGGGGCTCTTTAGGGGGGTTTTGGGGGCCCCCCCCCTATGGGGGCCCCCCAAGGGGCCCCCCATGTGCCATGATCCAAGCCACACTTGAGAGTGAAGACCACCCTTGGGTCTCCTCTATGCTTCTTCTCAATTTGGGTCTAGATCAAAGCACGAAGGGTACATGGGGGCCCAAAACCCATCTTGGAAAAATGCCAAACCACTGCCAAGGGGCCAATGACTTTTGGGCCTTCCCCGACGCGAAAAGATGGAGGACAAAAGGCCACAACAAGGGGTTTCGCCCGGACTGCATTTTTTGAGCCCAGAGACCACCTACGGGCCCCCCCGGCCCTAGGGGGAAACACTTTCTAGGAGTGGCGGGGGGTCAATCTGCCGGGGGGTTGGGTGGGCCCAACCAAACCCCTTGGTCCCGGGGCCCCCCCAAGCTTCCCCCCCGATTCCTGCGTGCCTCCTGCATCAACTTCGTCCCCCACCATTGATCTAAGGGGGGTTTCAAGAGGTTTGTTCCTACGGTGGTGAGGGAGGGGGGGCGGATCGCTGCGTGGAACCGGGTAGCCCCTACTCCACCTCTATATAAATACCCCCCTGGGCCCCTCACTCTCATCAGGGGCCCGATTGGAAAAAAAAAACCCTACCCCCCTTATTTCTTAGGGGGAGTTTCTTTTGTGGGTGCTAGGGCTTGCGGAGAGGGTGAACGAAGTCTTCTGGAAAAAAACCCCGGGGGCCCGTCGGGAGTCTTCTTCGGAGTTCTTCCTGGGCGGTTTTCGAGTCTTTGTAATTTTTGGCTTGTGTAAGGGGACTTTTCCGATTCTTTATAGCATTAAATTTTTCTAAATCGGGGTTTTGTTTATACTTCTTTTCACACTTGTTTTTCGCTTTACTTTAAGAAAAAGTCTTACCCTTTTAACTTTGGGGTTTAGAGTGAAAGAATAGTGTAGACGGGGGTGCCCCAGATAGATTTAACCTTTGTAAACCGTTTTTCCCCCACGGATTTTTGTGGATGCTTTTTTGAAGGTGATAGCTCTTTTTGTCTTGTTTTTCCCAAACCCGTGGGTTAGAAAAAGTTCTTAAAAGGTGGGGGCCCCAAAAAAAAACTTGATGGCAGGGGTCCGGTTAGATTTTTTGGCCCCTCTTTCTGATCACCCCCATCGCCCCCTGCAAGAGAAGGGCTGATAAAGCCATTTAAAACCCACTATCCTTGTTAGATATCTTTGCAAATATAAAACCTCTAAACCTAGTTATAATAGTCTCCCTTGTTTCCTTTCCATGGGGCATATCCATAATCCTAGTTAACTCCCCCTTCCATTGCCTGAGGTAAAAAAAAGATACCTTGAATACTTTTCGGTAAAGTGCTACATCGGTATATTTTGGGCGCTTGGGGGATTTATTTCCCAAAAGTCATAAGAAAAACCAAAAACCCATTTTCGAATATTTCCTTTTGGGTGTTAGGTAACCCTGTGATAAGGTCCATACTGATATCCCCCACTTCACTCGGGGTTTCTGTAAAGGGGTTTTAAAAAACCTGCAAAGGGTTTCATGTGTATTGCCTTTAATGGACAATTTGGGATCACATTTAAAAGACATACTTAGCAATATCCTTTTTTATTTTAGACCACCAATCCTTGTCCTGGGGGTCATGATACATTTTTTACTTTCTAGGGGGAAAAAAATAGCTTAGAGTTATGTGCTTCATTGAGAATTCTATATCGCAAGGGCCCCCTCCCTTTGGAACTACCAAAAAATTGATTGAACCAAAGGACCCCCCTTTCCCCCATCTTTTCAAAAAGGGGGGATTCACTGGTTTTCCCAACCCTTTTTTTTATTTGCACAAGCTCTCTGTCTGACTTTATCACGTAATAAAATCACTTTCCAAAAGGTTTCAATGGATAGCAAATATTATTTAGCACAACAGGATGCATTAGATCGAATCCATCTCCTTAAAAGGGGTTTTTAACAAGTTGCCCCAAAAAAAATTTGCGGGTCAAAGCTTTTTGCTACAAAAATTCGGTTTTCCCGGGGTGGTAATGACTTCTAGGGTTTTAATTTCCCTTTTTTTAAATCTAACCACTCCCTTTTTCTCATGTTCAATTTAGGGGTAAAAAAGTACTTCAAACTCTTATGATCCGTAAAAAATGTGGGACCAAAAAAAACCCCTTAATAATGTCTCCAAATTTTAGAGCATGCCGACTGCTGCAATTCCAAATCATGAGTCGGGTAAAAACTCTTCGTGAGGTCTAAGTTGCTGATGCAAAGCAATGGGGCTCTTCCATTTTTCAAACAAAACATCCCAAACCAAATTTTTGACGCGGCGCAAAACAAAATCAAAAGGGGTTTTCCCCCCGATCTGGTTGTGCTAGGGAAGGGGGGCGGGGGTTTAACCAGTGTTCCAAGGCAGGGGGAAAACTGTTTAAAACTCCTGATTCCATTCGAACTTCTTATTTTTTTGAGTAAAACCTTTGGGTAAAAGGGTTTTGTTTAAACTTAAAAAAAGTTGGAATAAAATGAGGGGAGTACCCGGCCAATCCAAAAAAGCGCGAACCCTCGTCCCACTTTAAAAAGGGTGTTTTCCCAATTCATGAGTTCTTGCACTTTCGAGGGATCCACGGGATATACCCTTATGACAAGAGGGGGCCCCAAAAAAAAAGGGGCCCCTTGGTCACCAAAAATCACATTTTCAAAAAATTAGTATACAAGTTGCTCTCTAAAAACCGTTTCAACACTTTTCTCAGGGGTTCGGCGTGGTTTTTTCCCCCATTCTCTGAATATCCCAAAGATATCATCAAGGGAAAACCAAAAAAAACTTTTTAAAACTTTGCAGGAAAACGGAGTTCAAAAATTCATGAAATGCGGGGGGCGCATTTGTCAATCCGAAAGTTTTTCATTTAGGTATTCAATAGACCGTATTGGTGGGAAAAGGGGGTCTTGGGTACACCCTCTTTTTTGATCTTAATCTGATGATATCCGGGCCCTTTTAATCAAATTTGGAGAACACTTTAGCTTTGGGGACAATTGATCAAAAAACCCAAATCAATTTGAGAAAGGGAAATTTTTTTTTGTTGGGGGACTGCTTTTGAAAGGGGGGGATAGTCCACGCCATTTTAAAGGGGTTTTACCCCTTCTTTTTCACGAAAAGGGGCTTTGACATCCCCAAGGTAAAACAACTGGGTTTGGATTAACCCCTTTTTCCCAAAAATTTCCCCCGAATTTGGGTTTTTTGATTTTTAGCAAAAATCATTGGGGGGGCACCCCCATAGGGCCCCCTAGATATAGGTGTTTTTTCCGGGAAACCCAACCCCCATGGAAAAAATCCCATCTCTACCCGGGGGGTAAGGGGGAAAGATCTTTTGGGGAACACACCCAAAAAACTCACAGACTACGGGAAATTTTATCCAACAACTCAAAAAATTGAGGGAAAACATGACCCCCAAAACTGATTTGGATTCTTAAGTAAGAGGTTTCCCAAAAATGGCTCCTTTTCTGGGGCGGGTGTACAACTGCAGTTGGGCAATATCTAGATGTCCCTTTTCCCGGTTTTTTCATCCTTCCTTTTCCAAAGAATGACATCTAGCCCTAGTCAGGATTAAAAATGGGGTTTTTACATTCACCGATGTCGTCCCCATTTTTTACTCTACGTCCTTTACCATTTTAGGGAGTATATAGTACAATTTCCAGCTGCCCCTAATCTGTTTTCCCTTTTCCAACTCTATCCCTTCTGTTTTACTCCGCAGCACAAAGGTTCCCACAAATGAATAAATGCGATGTTCCAGAACCCAAACAAGTAACTGAGGACATTTTTTTAAAAAAGGGAAAGTACCAGTGTGAGGGGTTCCCCTTTCCCGGCATTTCTTCCGGGGTGGTGGGGGGGGACTTTCCCCTGTGCGGGGGCCCTGATGATTAATGTTTTCCTGGGGTTAGTGAAAGAAGCGAGACGGGGATCAGCTTGCCCCACAGTATAGCAGGCCCCCCCCAGCATAGGTGTCTTCTGCCCTCCAGCTCCAGTCCCCCAACTTTGTCCTTGTTTTGCTGCATGGGTGCAGTGAAAGGTCTCTGATACCTGGGGGGAGCACAGGTTTTTGGTCATTTTCCCTTGAGGGGGGACAAACCGTGCCCAGCTTGTGGTGGACGATGCACTGGCCTTGAAGCGTTGGGAAACCCCTTTTCTGATGGGATCCTCCATCTAGGACTTTGCGGGGGGTTCCTGCAAAATAGTCGGTTAATTGGGGCCCCCGGGTTCAGGGGAAATCACTTTTTGAAGTTGCTGAAGGTGGCACGGGAGCTGTTTTCCCCTCTTTTTGGGGGGGAAAAGTTTATTCATGCCCTCTTAAAGCTTGGGGAAAAATTTTTGGGTCCCGGGGTTGACAAAGTCAGAAGCATAGTGAGCGAAGCGATTTAAGTTGTGGAGGGGACTTTGTCACTGAAAGGGTACCTTGAGCAAGTTCATTTAACTCAAATGAAACTTCATCTCCGTTACCCCACTGGGGGTGTAGTGACGACGGGATGTAGTGGAGAACCGCTCCCAAAATAATAGCAATTTCCAAAAAGGGGAGGTTCTCGTGGTATAGGGACCACCCAAAACCCCGCTGGTCCTTTTTCCGTCATGCGCGAAAAAAATCTTCCTTTAGCTCTTCGTCAAACCAGAAGTTTTAAACTTCTGGGGCATGGAGTTCAGCCCTTCATGTGCCTCCCAAAGGTTTAGTACTTCCTTTAAGATCAAAAGAACGAGTGTCCATGAAATCCTTATAGGAGTTGTACTGGGTTTGGTGCTTCCCCCTTTTTGTTGGGCCCATTTTTTCTGACCTTTTTGACAAAAATGTTGGTAATGGGGGCTTTTATCTGACGTGCATCTCCTCCACAAAAACCCTTTTGGCCCCGCCCAAGAACCCGGCCCCCAAAAAAGCTTCTGGTGGGGTTTGGAGGGGTTTGGGGGGGTAGATCCTCCCCAGAAGCCCCAACCCTTCCCTTGGTTCTGGCAACGAGTGTTTGCCGGGCATCTGTATATCCCATGAATAAGAAAAAAATTAGGTGATGTTGTATTGAATAATGAATAAATACCGTTTGTACAAAATGTAATATTAAGCACACAACCAGTATAATTACTTATCTTTTCCCCAAAAAAAATCACACAATTTTAAATTTTCTCGTCATAAAACATACAAATTTGCATCCCATATCCTTTTGCTAGAAAAACATCTAGCTTAAATCCAAATTCGGCTTACACACAACAAAGACCCAAAAAAAACATTTTTTAAAAACATGTACAAAACTCCCAGCGCGAAGGTCAAATCCTAATTGCGCTCTCGTCGTTGGGTGGAGTGCTCTCCGTCGGGTCGAGGTAGGGTCGTCGGCGAAGGCCTTGGGAGCCAAGCCCTCTTCCGGGGGGGGGACCAAGGATCACGCCGCCCTGTGGCTCGGGCTCCTCAGGGCAGGTGTGCGGCTGTCCCTGGGGTGGTGAAGAGCGTGAAAAGCCTCATGCAGGTTTTTGATGTATCCTTGCGGGTCGATTTCCCCCTCTTGTCTGCCACTTTTCCTTCATGTCATGGACCAGATCAGGCTTCTTTCCCTTGAGTTTGTGTTTTGAGGAGATCTGTCCCCAAAACCAAGCGAGGGGTGATCTCCTACTCAACCTTGGCCTGTGTTGGTTGCGCTCCAATCATCTGACCAAATTTGCTAAAGGTGTGCGACGCTATCTCAAATCCTCCTGCAACGGGCTTGCTCTCAAGGGGGGGGTCGTGGATTCTTCTTTCCCTTGAGCTAGCTCCAGACCCCCACAAGTGCCCAAAAAAGCTGTAGCACTCATGCCTGGTCTTGCAGTAAAAAAAATCCCCCTGTCTCCTGTCAGTGTTGTCTCCTCAACCTATGTCCAATCCAAGGAAAAGCCTATCCGCGGGGAAACCTCCTGGCAAGTGCTGAGGGCCCCGGGGGAAACGGCGAGATACCCTTTCAGATAGGTAGGCTCCCCCTTTTGGACCACCCTTAGTAAAGCCCCCTTGGTGATGATCGTCCAGCCAAAATCGGGCCTTCCCCCCAAGGTTGTACCTTGACCTGAACATGGCCCAGGAGTCTGACCAACTGCTATTTTTGCCAAGAGTACTTGGGCCCCCCTCCCCTCTGGAACCCAAGGGCGTGAAAAACCCCCAAAGGTAGCTGGCAGCCCAAAGTAGTCAAGAACCCCCCTTGGCCCCTTGTTCCCAAGGGGAAGGCATTTGTAAAAAAAGGGGTTTCAAACCTCATGGGAGGTTTTTAAGTTGATCATTTTATCAAAATGGGAAGTTTAAAATTTTAAGGGGGGTATGAGAATGGTAGAGAAAAAAACAGATGTTGATTGAAATTACGTTCTCATAAACTAGAAGACCGCAAGCCCCACGTTCTAGTCGGTGGAAAGCGATCTCTCTTTAAAGCTTTTTGTTCTCACGGATACGTATTGGGTACCTGCAGAAGATTCATTTCAGCCAAAAGGAACGTCCCAATGTAGAAAGCCCCGGGGCACCCCTTAGCATAGGCACATATCATTAGTTACCAAAACCTTAGCACGAGTCAAAAACCCACCCAACTTTTTATACTTGCAGTTGTTTGCGTAAAGCTTGCATCATTTAAGTAACATACATTTCCCCTAGCCCAATGGTTGGGAAGGTCATATCTCAAACCACAAATTTTTAATGAAATTTTTTGAAATTTTGTACTTCTTCCAAAAAATGATACCCCACCCTTTTAAAATCCGATGAGCAAAAACCCCTAAACCCAGTTAGTTTTCCCTAACCCCCTGATTTCCCCAGGATGGGGAAAGGTGGCTCTGGAACCTTTTTTTTTCAACTCTGTTTGTAAAAAAAAGTTTTGAAATACCATTTTTTTTTTAAAATGTTAAACAAATGGGAACCCGAACTTAGTTAATACCCCAAATTGGAGAAACCCTCCAAATTTAAAGATCAAGTACAAAGTAGCCAAAATTTAAAACCACTTAGCGCACTTTAGTCATATAATCCCGGAGTCCGGAACTCAAGGTTTCTAAAAATCGTATATCGACCAAAATCACGCAAATAGGTATGCACATTGAATGAACGAGAACTTAAACCGAAAAAACTGAAAGTAATATTTAAAGAGTTATTACAAATTGGTTGAATAGTAAATAAGTATCAGCCACAACAACGTGGCCAAAATAGCCCATTGTTTTCAAGTTTATTTCCCCAAAAAAAATCCACACTTAATAAAAAAGGGTCCAAAAAATCATTCCGACAACAGCAAAAAATGGCTATAGAAGACCTTGCCCCGGGCCTGCCCCCTTTTTCCCTTTCCCAGGATAAAATGTGCTTACAATAGCCAAAATATACTTGACCCTTTCTAAAGGGATAAACCCTGAGTAGGGAAAGTACTTAGCTAACTTACCCTAACTGAAAATAAAGACTCCAAGGTATGCAAGGCTTATATATTTGGCTAAGTTTTTTTTTTTTGGAAAAGGGGAACAAGGAAAATAAATTAAAGGAGAGAGCAGCCATTTTCCATCCTATTATTTATCTTAGGTTTTGCACCGGGACCCGAGCACTCACTTGTCAATCAAAAAATAGGTAATACCCTATCAAGTTCATTTGTCAAAATTTTTGTAAACTCATCGATGTCACATGGATTGTACCGTGGGGAAACTCAAATAAGCCCCCACTATCCCGGGGGGAGAAACGTTTGAAACGATATCAACCCGCTGGTAGATTATTTAACACTGCCACATTTCCCCCTGGGTCCATGCATTGGGTCACCGCCAAAACGTCCCGGTAGAGCGTCGGGTCAGGTAGTCCCCCCAAAGGAGAAATAGTTGGCCCCCACGGGCGGGATCTCCCAAATAGCGGGGCAAAAATAGGGTGGGAGTCGGCACGGACAGGTTTTTCTCGGCTTCGGGGTCAAAAATCCAACGACCCCAAAAAGAAAGGCGCATTCAAAGAGTTGAGGGCCCCATGTATAAAACTATACGATCCAACAGTGGGCGCCCCTATCTATACCCCTTGGGGCCCTTTCCTTCTAGTGTCACATCCGGCCCGTTTGGCCCGTAGTGGCCCATGTGTGTTAATGAGATATTGTGGAGGGTTTAGTCCCACCTTGCTTGTTTAAGGTGGGATAGACCAACATATAAGGCTTCTAGAGTCCATCCCACCATCTCCGGTTAATCCTTTTAAGCGAAGCGAGGCGAAAGCTTAAGTGGGATGGTGGTGGGTGTGGTTCGCTCAGCGTGCAGAGTGGATCTGAGCCGTTTGGACTCTGGGGCGTGACATCTAGTTGACCACATTTCATTACTACTTTGGTTCTTTCCCACGATAGCAAATATAGCCAACCGTGATGGGTACTACCCCATGGGATAATACGAATAAATATGAATGTAACCATTTCTTCTAAGCAGGCTAAGCGGTTGCTTTTACCTTTATTTATCAGGTTAACAAGGTAGGTAATTCAATAAAAAAGGGAAGGTAATGCATCAAGTGGGATTAAATCAACTCCTATCACCTAATGCATCACAGTATAAAATAGTCAAGTAGATTAATTTAAAAATGCTGGGAGACTTAAAGATGCTCCGGGGCTTGCCTTGACTGAAGGTGGAAGGCTGGTGGTCAGGGCACTCAGGGAGGTTAGTGTCGAGCTCTTGGTACTCCTCGTTCAGCTCTTGTACTTCCTGGACTCCTTCCTCTGGAACTGGCACCCGAGGTTCCTCTATCGATCCTCGATGTTTACAATGCATATAAGTAAACCAGGGATGTAGGAATGATGTTTGAATCAAGAATTAAACACCAAAGGTTACGTCTAGTTCAATTCAAAATAATTCAATCTAGTTCCACTTTACACAGCAAGCCTATTATAGACTACCCAGAAAAATCTACAAAAATTACAGAAGACAGAGCAAGACTGCAGAAATTTCACTAAAAGCAAGGCTACCAACTAGCAGCTACACAAAGATGAATTTAAATGCAGAAAAAGCACTTTTAACTAGACCTACTGTCTAACAGGGTGAAACATGCCATTCAGTATTTTTAACAGGTTCTTTACTAAGAAAATATTTATCAAGAAAAATACATGATCAGAAAACTCAGATTATTTTCTATATGATTTTCTAAAGTAAAACCTAGAAAAGGACACTTGAACTACAAGTATCTTTTTTGTCATACAACATACAACATATTATGTTTTCCTCAGATAGAGCAAGATAGACAGAGACTATATAAAAAGTTCATGATTTATCTATGCACAAATTTACCACAGGAATATATTTAAGCAAATAGCAGAAACACTTTTTAATAGATAATAATTAATTTCTACACAGAAAAAGGCATCTCATATTTTTCTTAGCTGCTACACAAGATAACAGAGCTAGCATAAAAATTCCACAATTTTATTTGGTTATTTCATACAGGAACACATTTATCCTTAATAAATGCAGAAAAGAACTATTTACACATTAGTACTGAAGACATTCTCCAAAAATTACTTTTATATTTTTAACAGAAAGAAATTCATTCATAGAGTCTAACAAAATTTATTTCACCATTTTTGGATTAACAGAACTCCAGATATAAAATAAACAAGCATAAAGTTTTTCTGAAAATTGAATAAACGAAAAGCATTTTTGAAAATAGGCCCACCATGCACAGTGCATGGGCTCGACCCAGTGAGCGTAAGCGGCTGACAGGCGGGGCCCGTGGTCAACTCGGGTCCACATGTCAGCGAGCAAAGAGCAGAGCAACGCGTGACCGGCGCGTTTCTCGCCGGCGGTGAGCTCGTCGGTGGCGATGTTGTTCGTGATGTGCTCGGGGTGATGACGCGAATCGACTGGTGGAGTCAGTTGAGCTAGCGCGACCGTGTAAGTGACTGGCGACGTGTGGTGGCGGCGCAGCGCGGCGGGGCTGTTTACGGCGGTGTTCTGCCTGGCGAGTGAGTGTGTGAGCACCACGGTGAGGTGGTGAGTGCAGGTGGGGGTAGGTTGGGTCGGAGGAGCTCCGAGGAGGTCCGGCCACATGCGAGCTCCACAGCGGCGGCAATGGCGCACGGTGCTCGGTGCTGTGGTGTTCCAGGTCAAATGAGTGAGAGATAAAGGGTGTTTTCACTGCTACTACCTTCGGCAAAGCTCCCACGGAGATGGAGGCAATAGAGGCGGTCGGAGGAAGAGGGAACACGGTGTGGCGGTTGCTGGTGGCGACGACATGTTGAGGAACGGTGCTTGCATTCCAGCGGGAGGAGTGCTCGCCTGTGTGTTGGGTTGTATCTACCTAATCTTAGATTCGTCTGGGCTAGGCGTATGGATCTTGTTCAAGCTTCATGGATCCCACATTGGTTAACATAGCCGGTCTGGTTCTGCTTCAATCACGCTGTTTGGAGTTGACTCTTTAGTCAATATCCTATATTCATCAGCTATATGAGAGCCGCACACTCATGGAACTGTCTGGCAATAACCAGCAGGTTCCATAATTATTTGATGTTTCATCTCCTTGTCAATTGCAGGTCAAATTGATTGGCACGCCTGAGATCAATCACCGAAGTGACCTAAGCCACTTTAGAGGTTTAGGAGATCAAGCTCTGTGTTGCACGGTCTCGCAGGCCTTACGCAGTGCTGATGCAGAAGACCCCATTTTTGGCGTTAACAGTTGCATAGCTGCTGCTCTGCAAGCCGGCAGTGCGTGCCGCCCTGCTGAAAGCTTAAGTTTGGTTTTGGATAATTTATGAAACCTATGGACTAACCCTATGGCTAAGAATGTGTTTAATCTAGGGTGTTCAACTCATGAGATGGAGCTTTGAGGATGATCATGATGCATATTGATCAAGTGCTTCATAGATGAAAAGATAAGAAAGGAAAAGGAAAATGAGCTAAAGGCAAAGGTATAAATATAGGATCTATCTTGTTTAAGTGATCAAAACACTATAGAGAGTGTGATCACATTTAGGATAGATATCCATACTATCAAGAAGGGAGAATTTATGAATGATTGCGGTTATCATGTGCCACTAGGTCTTTTGCATTCCATATCTATAATGAACTAGTGAGAGCAATTGAACTTAATTCCAAGAATATGTGAAGTAAAAGCTAACACACATGCTTGGAAAGATGTTGAGATCACTTAGTGTTAGCATATGAAAGCTTGGAAAGATGTTTGAAGTCACTTGGACTGAAAAAGGAGCTCCGGACTCTAGGGTTGCGTAGGGTTCGGACCAATTCACTTGGGCCTAGAGGCAAACCCTAGCTCTCTATGCTTAGTACAGTGTGTCCGGACATTGCCAATAGTCTAGAGTCATGGTGCTCTCTAGGTGCTCTCTGTATGTTGTCCGAACGTGCGGTGTTGGTCCGGACGAGGAACTCTGGACATCTGTCCGGAGGCTCAGAGCTCTCTGGAATATTTCTATACATGAGATCGGACATGTAGTTTATAGTTTGGACTCGGTGGCTTAGTGCGTCTAGAGGTGCGTCCAAACATTGAAACCGAGCGCACCAAGATAATTTTTGAATCGAACAGTGGTCCGGACACTCTTTGGTCCGAAGCTTCAGTGTAAGTAGCGTTCAAAGCCTTCGTAGAAAGTGTGGAGATGGGGCACAATGACTAGTTTCTTGTGGGATGCTATATATATGTTTTGGCCATACCTTGGGGCTCACTCTTGCACTTCCCATTCATTTGATACACTTGTTCTTGCTTGAGATAGCCTCCACAACTCATCCTCTTTGATAGAATTGCAAATTCATGAGAGTTTGAGTGAACCAAGTGCATTGATCTTTGCATAACATCTTAGTGGCACTGGTGATCATCATCGTCGCGTGAACTCTTGTTATTCTTGGTGTTTGCCAAAACCTGTTGGGAGTATGCCCTAGAGGTAATCATAGATATGATTGTATTTTCTTGTATCCAAGACATGTTATGAGTTCAATGAATATCCATTAAAGACAACTTGTATTAATAAGCAATTATGTGAATTGTTTGTGAAACTCTTTTACTTGTATGGTTGTTCTAAAGTTGTCCCTGATCGGAGTTCATGCTATAACACACATGAATATTAGATTAACACATTTGATGACTATGTTTTACAAGTCATAAACATAGAGATGTCAAACTAATAATGTGGGCACATGTGTGACATGGGGCTGGATAGACCCAACGTCAGATTGTCTCTTTACTCAAAGGGACTACCAAACGCTACTCCATGACTGAGTTCTATAAAGGTGGCTTTTGAGTTTGTTGGGAAACATGCTATGAGACATAGTCAATCAAGATGAAATTTTCCACTCTCCATATAGAGAGATATCACTGGACCACTCGAATTTATTAGATCATGAAATGCATGGCCATGCTTGGGTTAAGTGTTAACCTACGAGTTGGACCAAATATCATAAGGCAAAGGAATAACATGTATATGGTTTTATGGTGGTTCGTCTAATATGCTCGTAGCCTATGCATAGGAGTTAACATGCCTTTCTATAGGCTTCTATCAACTATTGGTCAAGTAAGAATACTTGGGCGATGTCTATGTGTGTGTGAGCCATAGGGTCGCACGCTTAAGGGGCTGGAAGCCTAATTCAGGTAGGTTTAGGGTTACTAATAGGCCTCCAACGTGGGAGCTCGTTAGGATGCCTATATAAGCAAGGGTGGGGCGTGGGGTGAATTAGTAGATCCACACCTTTTGGCAGCCATCATCGCCGTCCCCATGCTCGCGCCTAGTACTCCTTGCGGACCTAGCAGTCCAGAGGCACAATGCTTCCTCCCGTATGTGTGGGATACCTCGGAGGTGCTGCATCTGGAGCACAAGGACAAACTACACGAAGGGGATGTTGAGACGAACGACCTCGCAACTACACGACATTGCTGCGATGCGCACGACTACATCGAGTCACTTTCACTGCACCTGCGCATCTAGTGGTAATCCCGTGATCTATAACTAGTAGTAGTTCCTAGTTTATGGGGTAGAAATTTTTGTTTTCCGGCTAGCGTAGCAACCTCATATCCCTACAGTAATATTAGAGCCGTAGATGCCTCGTTATAGATTCGGGTATGTGCATATGGAGATATGCGCGGTTGTAGATCAGTCTCTGATCATGGTTCGTGATCTTGCCACGTTGGTATTGTAACGATCTACTCATACGAGTCGGAATTCTGCCATCCGAGTTAAGTGATACATGTAAACCCAACTATGGTGAGTTGGAGATCAATAATATTGATCGAATCAAACCTAGGTCGAGTTCCAGGCACATGCAATGCGCGGCGGTAGCGGATTGGATCCGCCGTCGGAGGGGAAATTTGTGAGAAAAATGTTGTTCGGTAAAATAGCCATAACTTTTGCATACGATCTCAGATTGAGACAAACTTTAAAAGAAAATTGATCTACAGAAAATTTTGCATCCGTTCGTCAGCCGCTTTGCTGCTCTTAGCAAAATCAAATTTGCAAAACAACTTGCAAGATTATGTTTTTGGCGTTTTAAGATTAAATGTCGGGATCAGTTAACTCTATTTTGCAGGAGTTCATGATTGGTTGTCCCTTATGTGTATGTGATGAATGTATGTAATTAGTTCATGGCTTGCACGTCATGAGTATGACAATATGGCTGGAGCCACATATATTGTCCATTCATATGTAATGGTCTGCGTGCCAATTTGTGATGATACCATCCGCAACTATGTAATTTTATTTCACTATGTTGCGTTAGTGATACATAGTCTTGGTTGACTCAACACTGGAGGATGGCATACATGGATCATGGAGATGGAGATCACCATGATGAACAGTTCAATGGAGATGGAGATCCCCATAGAATCAATGCGCTATACCAATTCATATTTGTTTTAATGTCGTTCTTACAATGTTCTACTTTCACATGCGATAATGTTTTTTCTACATGTGATAGTGCTCAGTAATGTTTGAGTTATAATGCTCCTCCAAACCTTACACTATCATGTGTCTTGTACAATCGGTGGTGGGTCTATGAAATTAGGGTGCCACTAGTTTTCCTTGACAAGGCAGGTTCGTATCGGATACTTACCGCAGAAGGGCTGGTTACTTGAACAAGGTCATCCTAACAGTTAGGGACCTTGGAGCATTAGTTGTTGGCAACACAAGCATAAAGATGCCACCCAACAACAAGAGTCATATGCCATATGATTAGCAAGGAGTTGCTTACCAATCTACCATGTCTTCTAGCGGTGATGCTGAAGCTCACTAGTAGTCTTGTTAGTTGTGGGTCTTGAATCACTAAGTTTCAATAGAGGGATATTGATTTTAGTGGGAGTACATTTTATTAAAGTTTAATATGATTTACTCTATCTTGGATACATTGTCTTAGTATTTTGCATTACTTCTATTGTAGATGGCTCCCAACAAACAATTGTTACTTTGCGTTCAATTCTTGAGAAAGATAAGTTCAATGGAACAAACTATGCGGATTGGATTTGCAACCTAAGAATTATTCTCAGGGCTAAGAAAAAGAAAGATATTCTAGACACCCATTACTAGATGAGCCTACTGATAATGCACCTGCTGTAGAGAAAACCACTTACAAGAAAGCTGTGATGCTGATCTTGAAGTGAGTTGCCTTATGCTCGCTTGCATGGAACCAGATCTCCAGATGCAATTTGACAATAATCATGCAGCGTACGATCTGATCGTGGCGCTAAATGATATGTTCCAGACTCAAACCAGGACTGAAAGGTTCAATGTTTCCAAGGCTTTTGTCGAAACCAAGCTAGCAGAGGATGCAACAGTGTCAATATTTTACCACCGATAGCTGCCACGGGGTTACCCAAGATAGTCGTTCATGCCTCGGTGAATAGTGAAAACCTTGGTGGTTGGACACATTGGGACACACGGTTTATACTGGTTCCGGCCCTCGACGTAGTCGAGTAATAACCTTACGTCCAGTTGGGTCGCTTCTTATTGCTCAGATTATGTAATACAAGATGTGTGTCGCTGTGCGTGTCGAGTGTTATGTCATACTTCATGATCTGTTTTTGGGTGATACCCTCACCGATCCTTTATAGTCCAGAAGCCAATTGGGAGTCAGTTCTATTCCTACTCGGGTACAAGTTCAGAGTCCTAAGCTATGCTTCGGTCTTCTTTTCTTTACAGTATCGAGTAGTATCTGAGCCTTCCTTCGTGGGCCGCATGACGAGGTCCAATACTTGGTAGTCAGGTCAATGGGTACCCTATAGGATATCCCATCGACAAGCCCCTAAGCATCTTATGATTTCCTTCAAGATGTCAGGTTGTTTGAGAGAAAGTTGAGTTCTTCTTGAAGCAAAATCATGAGTTGGTCTTCTATGCTTTCTTCTTTGTAGTCATTTTGTTTTGAAAGAGGTACACTCATTGAGTGTAGCCCTGAGCCTCTGGTTGCTTGGTACAAGCACCCAAAGGATCCAAAGTTTGAAAGGGATGTTTTGTGGGGTAGGTATTTCTAGCCCCCGAGCCTTCTCTGGGTTCTTCTGTAATCAATGAAATCAGCAAAAGGGTCTGAAATACTTCTATCAGCTCTTTTCATGGTTGGGTACTGTGCTTTCACGGGTGGCGCAGAATCTTGCTTTTTACTGTTTGCTTTGGTCATCTTTGATCTATTGTCTTCTTGTCCTTTTCTTTCTCGTGACCTTTTGGCTCTTTTTGTCTTTGCCTTTCTATAATTTCCCTGGCTTGCGGTTGTGTGATGCACTCATAGTTGCTTGTGAAGGCTTCATTTTTCTCTTTGATGGGTTGGCTCCTGAGTGAAACTGAGCAGCCCCCGGCCGTGTCTGGCTGTTGATAGTTTAGTGGGTAGAAGAATTCTTGTGAAAAGAGTTAGAGGTAGACTAACTCTTCGATGAGATTTTCCTAGGAAGTTTGGTACAACAGGTAGAAGAAGTATTATGACTTGTCTTCCATGCCTTCTTTGCTTGTTTACTGAACTCCGCGCTATCACCGTTGCCGCTCCTGAGTTAGTTGATGCGGTGCGCTCTATCGTCTTGGCTGTCCATGCTTACATCAAACTCCTGCTAAAAAGGCCTGAGTTGGAGCTGTTCAGTCTCGTTTGTCAGGGGTGGTTATCTTCCTGTAGGCCATGCTGTGTGGAAGTTCTGGGTTGTTTTATTCTGTGTGGCCTTGATTAAGTGCTACATCTTCTTTGGTGGTAGACCTGCTGTAGCCCTAGTTCTGGTCTTCATATTGTATTACTTGTTGTCTTTTGTTGTAAGTGGGGCCTCCTTGTTACTTGTACTTGTAGCCTTCAAGTCTTTGTATCTGTAAGCTTTGTAATCTTAATGTTGCCGAGTTGACTTTCAGCGTGTTCCTTTTTGCTGTAGGGTTGTTTGCAAGGCATCACGGGTTGTGTGATTTTCCTGGAATATTCCTTTTGATATTCTATATGTTGTACTAGTGTCTCACTTTAACTGTAGTTGTTTGTACTTGCACAATCCAATCCTTGTAGAATCTTTTGCTTTTACTGCTTTCTTTATGGTTCCTCACTGTTGCCCTCTCTTTCTTCGTAGACTTGGTGTATGTGCGCCCATTGTTCTTCTATAAATAGTTGTAGCCTGGCTTCTTTGTTATCCATCTTCTTGTGTAATTATTTTGTTCTGGTTCTTTTTGTAGTATGGATATTCTAGTTGGCAAGCTTGACGAGCCCCCGGGCGTCTCCTCTTCTTTTTTGTGTTGTAATCTGGTAAATGGTATAAGTTTTGTGATAGAGACTAGTTCTAGCTAGTTTCGGGGTTGTTCCAAATTTTGGAGGAAACCGAAGCAAATGGTGTAGGCCTTGTGATGGTATTGATGTGTGCTGCGCTGGGCCCTTCAGTCATTTGTTTGTGGTCTTCTCAGGTTGTTCTTGATTTGCTGCTGTAGGTTTAGCTTATCTTGGATGACTTCTTGGTTCTACTACCTTTAATAACGAGGATGTGCTTCCTCTCGTATAAAATCAAGCGCTTCCAAGTTGTTTCGTCCTGTAAGACCAAGACGCATCCCAGTGCATTTTAACCTCAAATTCCACTGGGTTTCTTGTCGCCAGGGTACTTTTTTGTATCTATTAGAGCTTTGTATTCTGTTGTAACTGTACTGTGTATTATCCTGATATCTGAGTTGTTAATAGATATTTGCTTTGCTTCTGAGTACTTTTTGAGCCAGGTTGTGAAAGTTCCTGATTTAAATGACTGTTCATTCATATCTTGAATCTGTCATGTTATTTCCTGATTGGTGTAATTGTTATGGTATTTGACTATTGGTGACTCAATTTGACCGTTGTTTTTCCTTTTCTAATGCCCGTTTTATGGGGCGGTGGTTTTGGTAGCTGTTTTGCCGCTTTCCCGTTATGATTACTGCTTATTGAGGTAACGGTTATTTATGGTAACTGGATCTTTTGTCTTCCTATATAAATATTAACTCCTTGTTACCGTGTCTCTCCCCTCATCAAAGAAGAGTTTTTTGCCTTCCTACTGAGCTAGTCTTCCCATGACGTTTTTCCTAGGTTTGTTGATGATCTTGATTAGTTGCAATGAGGAATACTCTTAAGGAGTTACCGAAGTCCTCTACGCAAAAAATCGATCTTGATCTTCTGGTTTCACAAGGTCTGCTTCAGAATCAAGTTTCTTCTGGTTATGAGTTGCCTGGTGAACAATTGTCTCTGAATCCAACCCCTAGTTAGTTTGTTCTCTTCGTTTCTTTTGTTAGATCTGGACTCTGTTTTCCACCATCTGATTTCTTAGTTCAGTTCTTTGAATTCTACGACAATCAACTTCACCATCTTGTTCCTAATGTCATGCTTTTCCTTTCCCGCTTTGTACATCTCTATGAGGCTTTTTTAGGGATTCCTCCTTGCCTCTTGCTCTTCCGTTATTTCTTTCGGGTTCGCCTGACTGATAAATCGAAGACTCCTTGTTATGGTTGTTGTCTGATCCAGTCATGGCAGGGGCGTAAAGAGGCTTTCCCCTCTTTGTCCCTTTCTAATTTTGTTCGTGATTGGGCTGAGAAGTGGTTTTATGTTTCTGAGCTAATCCCCCCTTTGCCTTGTGATTTATCTTCTCTTCCGATTTCTCTTCCTTCTTGGACTGAGAAAATCTCTTCTTCCAAGAAACAAGCACTTAAACCCTTGATTGATCTTGTTAATTTTCTCAAGCAGTCTAGTTTGATGGGCAACGGGATTGTTGCCAGTTTTTTGCGTGGCTGAGTTCAGCCTCTTATAAAGAGGGAGCATTTCGGTTTTGAGTATACTGGCTCTTCTGATTCGTCTCGTCTTATTCCTGAGACTAAGCTATCTGATGAAGTTATTCTTGATAATATGAAGATTCAGGAGTATAGTATTGCTAGGTAATATTGTTGCTCTCCCTACGACGATTCAGGAGTATAGTACTGCTAATCCTCCACCTGAGGTAAGGTTATATTTTCAGGTTGTTTTCCTTAGTCTTCTAAGCTTGTTCTGATGTGATTGTTTTAGGGTTATGGTCATGCTTTTGCCCTTGATATGCCTGTTGTTGAGGATGAAGGTGAGTTGGGTGATGAAGATGATGGTGATGATGATGATGATGATGATGATGATGATGTTGTCCTGAGCTCTGTTGTTGCGTGTTCTAAGAAATGGCGTTCAAATGTTGTTGCCAAACCGCCACGGCTGAAGAGACAGCGGTTTGCTAATCAGAGGGTTCTTTCAGGTTGTAACTTTTTGCCGAGTACTTTGGTTGTGTCTGTCTTTCGGTTTATTTTTCATATTTTTATTTCCCTTTTCCTTTGCTATAGATGATCACTTTGCCCTTTTGACTGAGGATGAATCCAGTGATGGCGATCTTTTGAGCCCTTCTGCATGAGTCTTTTGTTCTTTCTTCATAGGTTTTCTTATAGTGTTTCATTTTGGCTTATTGTATTGCTATTTTGTCTTTGTTGTTGTAGCTAATTTCCTACTGGTTTTGCCCCTGATGCCACCTTTGCTTCTAGTTCTATTGTTCCTGCTCCTTCCATCTTATCACCCTTTGATGGTGATTTTAATTTTGATATTCATGATCTGTCCCTTTCTCAATCTGTGGCTCAGTTTAAGTAGGCTCCTTGGTATCCTTTGTTTCTTCTGCTTTTTCTGTTTAAGTAATTCTGATTGTTGTCATTTACTTGGTTAATCCGAGTTCTTTTGTTACAACCTTTCTTTAGATGTTTCTTCTTCTTCTCGAGTTGTAGCTAACGTGAAAGCTTCTATTGGAGGTGAGCTTTCCTGCTTCTTTTTCTCTTATATGATATTTTGTTTCTGAATTGGATTGCTGTTTCAACGGTGTAGTGTCTCCGAGTGATGCTGGGCTAAGAGTTGAGGATCCGAGTTGTGGACCTTTTCCATCTCCTGCGTCGAGTCTGATGTGTCAAGTCCGATTGCTCTCTATGTCAAGTCCGATGTGTTGTACTCACCTTCCTCTATCGTTGGGGGTGATTGATAATCCTCCACCTGCTCATGTTGATCGGGTTGGTAAGCTGCT
This sequence comes from Microstegium vimineum, assembly GCA_022036555.1. NCBI lineage: Eukaryota > Viridiplantae > Streptophyta > Magnoliopsida > Poales > Poaceae > Microstegium > Microstegium vimineum. Next base: position 19,795,981 of record CM039130.1, on the reverse strand, counting down.
TGCTTCCTAGGATGCTTTCTCCAGAGCGTATGGTGCTATGCTCAAGGTAACTTTTGCTGCCTTTTTATTCCTTTATTTTGCTTCTTGTTTTTCTTCTTAACCTGCTTTTTTGGTAGGCTTTCTTTCAGGACTAGGATATTCTGTTTGGTCCTCGAGAGGAGAGATCGGCTAGTCTTATTCGGGCTAGTCTTGAAAAATCTGAGTTTGAGTTATCTCGGATTAAAGCTGAGTTGGCTCCGGTGAGAGAACTTCAGGTGTCTGCTGCTGCCGTTGCTTTTTCTAAGATGGCTGACTTGAAATCCAAGCTTGCTGGTATGACATTATTTTGCTTTGCTCTTGTTTTTTATTTTATTATGTTCCTTTCCTTACACGTTTGTTGTCTTTCAGCTGCTGATCACCAATGTCAAGTTTGGAAAAAGGATAGGGAAACAATGACTGAGACTCTTTAGTCTTTCGAAAATAAGGCTGAGAATGTAAGTGTATCTCTTGACAACACTTTGAAAGAAGCCTAGGGTTTGTTTGCTCAAGCTCAATTGATTCGGTTTGCTGATCGTGACCTTGTCCAGGCTTTGAAATCAGTTCAAGATTTGTAGGGAAAATTGATTCCTGCTCGTGAACAGCTTAGGACGTTGTTTGAAGCTGTGAAACCCATTATCGCTGTTGTTTGCCGTCCTGGAGATGACAGCGATGGTTTGAAGAGTTTAATACCGGTGTTGTCTGTCTGGTTTCATGATTTTGTGAAGGATGGTTTTTAACGTTGTATCAACAATGTTGTATCCTTTGCTCGTGCTCTTTCCCCTAAAGTCCCTATGCATCGGATTCTTGAGGATCCTATGGAAACCGAGCTCTTAGAGAGATGGGATCAGGTGAAGCTTGAAGTTAGGGATCTTTCTGGTCAGATACTTAGAGAGATGAAAGTGTTGCCATCTTCCCCTTGAGAGTCATATTGTTCTGCAATATATACTTCATATGCTCTCTATTTAATATATCGTCAAGCTTCATTGTGTCTTTGTCATATTCTTTCAGTTGATCTTTTTGCTTTTTGAGAAAATGTATGCTTGTCTTGATTATAGTGGCAGTGTTGTCAGAATTTGCTTTCCGATTTGTTTTTTCTTTCACTCTTGTGATGACTTTTTGATCTGCCGACTTGTAGGCTTCATATGTCTGCCATAGAATAAGGCCTTTATCTTGAATGTTATCTATTAGACTTGAGCAATTCATTAGGCTTTGTACTGGTCTTGTATAGTTAGTTTATCATATTGTGTCGTTCTTGATGTAGTGTAGCCAAATAGTAGAATTTGAGTCTCACTATGCCGTTGCAAATGCGGTCGACTTGTATTTGTCATGCCAGACTATGTTGCTCATGATGTAAAGTATTCGGCTTGTAGAATATGCATCAGACTGTGTCGTAACAATGCAGTCGACATGTAGATTGTACCAGACTGTGCCGCTCATGGTGCAAAGCAGTCGGTTTGTAGTCGTCGTGTTAGACTATGCCGCTCATGGTGCAAAACAGTCGGCTTGTAGAATAAATGTCAGACTATGCCACTCATGGTGCAAAGCAGTTGACTTGTAGATCGTACCAGACTATGCCGCTCATGGTGCAAAACAGTCGGTTTATAGTCGACGTGCGAGACTGTTCCGCTCATGGTGCAAAGCAGTCGACTTGTAGAATAAATGTGAAAGGTCTATGAATGGATAGAGGGGGTGAATAGCCTAATTAAAATTTCTACAACAACACTAGGCAAACGAATTAGTATAACAAACGGCGTAAAGCAAGTTTGCGCTAGCACAAAGGTTAGGCAATCCACCTACCACAATTCTACTTACTAGCAAGAGTAAAACTATGTCACACACAATAGCTAGCTAACTAGAACTACAAGAACAAGCTACATAAGCTACACAAGATACTCTAACTTGCAAGAATGTAAAGAATGTAGTGCAAGAACTAGAGTTAGAGAGGTTATACCAATGAGGAGAGTACCAACCAATAGATATCCAATCAATAATCAAACACAATATGAAACCTCGGTAGAGAGATAAGTGACTCAATATTTTTTACCGAGGTTCACTTGTTTGCCAACAAGCTACTCCTCGTTGTAGCGAATCACCCACTTGGAGGTTCACGCGCTAATTGGAATCACACGCCAAACCCGTCATCGGGTGCCGCAAAACCAACACAAGATGGGGTTCCACAAGCTACTAGCAATCCACTAGAGATGTCTTTCGCAAACTCCCGCGGGGAAGACTCAAGAACCCCTCACAATCCACCGATCGGAGCCAGAGACAAACACCTTCCTCCACTCAATGATCCTCGTCGCACCAAGCCGTCTAGGAGTTGGCAAACTCCAAGAATAACAAGAGCTCCCGCGATGACGACGATCACCAAGTTCACTAGTATGCAATCAAGAATAGCAATGCACTTGGTTCACTCAATCTCTCATGAAATGTTCAATTCTATCATGAGGTGAGTGGGTGAAAGCAATCACAAGCAAGCACAAGTGTATGAATGAATGGAAAGGGCAAGAGATGCCCCCAAGGGCTAGCCAAAACGCTTATATAGCTTCTCCCTAGAAACTAGCCGTTTAGCCCCCATTCCATGGTTTCTGCGCGTACTCCGGACACACAACACATAGGGGGTCCAGACCATTTGGAGCGTCTGGACCCCTTCCTCCAGCTGAGAAAGCTTCACTGAGAACACGTCTGGACGCAGGCTCTGGACCCGTGCGAGACACTATCCGGACCAACTCACATGTGTCCGGTCAGCTCCCGTTTTGAATCTGCCCGTTGGCACGCTCGCCACAAGCCGCCATGTGGCTCCGGACGCAAGGAATAGTTCCCAGTCCGGACCATAGCGCATAGCGTCTGGAATCCTTCACTAAAATCACCTAAGAGCACCTGAACTTCGGACGCCGCATCCGGAGTCATACGTCTGGACTAGACTTTGCGTTCGGACTCCTTACCAGTGACAACAGAGAGCTCCAACTCTCCAGACTCATGTTCGTACCTCCACTCCGGACACGCCTTAGCGTCTGGACTCACTGTTCTCAACATAGTGAGCTAGGGTATGCTTTCGGAGGCACATGCCTTTGTCCGAACCGAGCACAATCCTAGCGTTCGGACCCCCTTTCACTTCCCAAACCGCCTCAAACTTTCTCCCTAGCTTTTGTATGCTAACACTAAGTGATTCCAACACTTGTGCACGTGTTTTAGCTTTTAGTTCACAATTTCTTGGAATTAAGTTTGTTCTCCTCAATAGTTCATAGATTTTTAATGCACTACAAATGAACCTAGTGGCACATAATAACCGCAATCAAACACAAGTTCTCCCTCCTTGATAGTATGGCTATCTATCCAAAATGTGATCACGCTCTCTATAGTGTCTAGATCACCAAACCAAAAATGGTTCCTAGTTTCACCTTTGCCTTGAACCCATTTTCCTTTCTATCCACCATGTTAGAGCTCTTGCAATCATAACCTTGATCCATCTAGCTCCATCACATGGCATGTACCAACCTATCTCATATATGCACTTAGAGCAATAGGTTATTACTTAGGCAGATTTCATCAATTACTCAAAACCAAACACATGAGGGACTCTCAGTCTCCCCCTTTTTGGTAATTGATGACAACCTTTCTTAAAGTTATGAAATATAATAATTTTGAACTTAACTTGAGTTGCTTTTCCAAGCATTTTAATCAAAGAATTTAGATTTGGACATGTCACACAAATTCGGTTTAGTAGTTATTAGCGTCCCCCTACATATGTGCTAGATGAGTTTGGTACAAATATTGCACATATGCATGGATGGAAATTGTGCGAGAGTAAATAGCTACCTAGTGATGCTAAGTTATAAGAGTAGACCTTTGAAGCATGATACCATCAGAGTGCAGAATTAGAATCAGGCAAGATCGAGATAGTTCAGTAGCACCATTCACACGATATAAAGTTGAACATAATTAAATAGTATCAGAGTGCAAAGACTCAATAGTTATTACAAACCATGGATTGAATTGAAAGAGTAGCGGAAGTCTTTTAAAACACAATAATCTCCAAAGTAGTTCTTTAATAGAGTGCCAGACTAAGGACATATCCCATAACAGCAAAAAGGAGTTTGGAAGTGACCAAGCCCATGGTCTAGAAGTCATCCTCGACGGGGTAGAGATAGTTAACACAATAACCATGCAAGAGTTGACCATCTGCAAAACAACATGGGATAAAACCCTAAGTACAAGAAGGTACTCAGCGAGACTTACCTGCCATAAATGAAAATAAAAACTCCAAGAAGTAAAAGGCTTATGGTGGTTTAGCTGACTCTTTTGCGTAAAAGCATGCCACTACTTAACTCAAGTTTTAGTAAAGATATAGCAACAAGCTTTTAGTAATGTTACCTTGCCGATGGGATATCATATAGGGTACCCATTGACCAGCCTCCAAGATCTTTGGGCCTCAATCACTCGGCCCACGAAGGAAGGCGAACACACAAACCCGGATTCTACTTGGTAATGGCAACAAGACCAAAGCATAGCTTAGGACCCTAAGTTTGTAACCGAGTAGGATTAGAAGCAACCCTCGACCAGGTCTTGGACTATAAAGGGCTGGTAAGGGTATCACCCAAAAAACATCTAAACATACCACGTAACACCCGATACGTAGAGCGACACACAACACCTTGTATTACGAGATCAGAGCAATAAGAAGCGACCCAACTGGACGTAAGGTTATTACTCGATGGTGTCGGGGTCCTGAACCTGTATAAACCATGTGTTCCTACGTGTCCAACCACCAGGATTTCACTATTCGCCGAGGCACGAACAACTGTCTCGGGTAACCCCGTGGCAGGCTATCGGTGATAAAACATCGACAGCTGGCGCGCCAGGTAGGGGCTTTCGGCGAATTTTTTCTTGAAAGCTTGGTGGACCACGATCTCAAGATGATGAAATCGACGAAATCAACGTTCTTCTTCGGATCATGGATCTACGAGATTGATGACAATGGAAAGCTTCGAAGCCGACTCCAAGAAGAAAAAGGATTCAACAAAAAGATTGAACGAGATCTCCAAGAACTAGACCGAAAGATCAAAAACCTCGCAATGTCAAAACCGACCGAGACAAGGGGAGAAGACGGATACGAGACCGACTCAAAGAAGGAGACGTCACCACACACCGACTCTAAGTCGAACACGGGAAGACCAAACACAAACCAAGTCAGAGTACGCAACCGCCATAAATGAAAATAAAAACTCTAAGAAGTATAAAGGCTTATGGTGGTTTAGCTGACTCTTTTGCGTAAAAGCATGCCACTACTTAACTCAAGTTTTAGTAAAGATATAGCAACAAGCTTTTAGTAATGTTACCTTGCCGATGGGATATCCTATAGGGTATCCATTGATCGGCCTCCCGAATCTTTGGGCCTCAATCACTCGGCCCACGAAGGAAGGCGAACACACAAACCCGGATTCTACTTGGTAATGGCGACAAGAGCAAAGCATAGCTTAGGACCCTAAGTTTGTAACCGAGTAGGATTAGAAGCAACCCTCGACCAGGTCTTGGACTATAAAGGGCTGGTAAGGGTATCACCCAAAAAACATCTGAACATACCACGTAACACCCGATACGTAGAGCGACACACAACACCTTGTATTACGAGATCAGAACAATAAGAAGCGACCCAACTGGACGTAAGGTTATTACTCGATGGTGTCGGGGTCCTGAACCTGTATAAACCATGTGTTCCTACGTGTCCAACCACCAGGATTTCACTATTCACCGAGGCATGAACAACTGTCTCGGGTAACCCCGTGGCAGGCTATCGGTGATAAAACATCGACAGCTGGCACGCTAGGTAGGGGCTTTCGGCGAATTTTTTCTCGAAAGCTTGGGGGACCACGATCTCAAGATGATGAAATCGACGAAATCAACGTTCTTCTTCGGATCATGGATCTGCGAGATTGATGACAATGGAAAGCTTCGAAGCCGACTCCAAGAAGAAAAAGGATTTAACAAAATGATTGAACGAGATCTCCAAGAACTAGACCGAAAGATCAAAATCCTCGCAATGTCAAAACCGACCGAGACAAGGGGAGAAGACGGATACGAGACCGACTCAAAGAAGGAGACGTCACCACACACCGACTCTAAGTCGAACACGGGAAGACCAAACACAAACCAAGTCGGAGTACGCAACCGAACCTTGATCGGAAACAAGAACAACTCGGAAGCAATCATGTACTCGGGTTTGTATGGACTACGCAATTCCGCAATGACACACGAACATTTTCTTCGGAAGATAATGACAAGGAGCGTGACTCTAAAAGGCACTCAAGAAGGGATGATAATGTCAACAACTCCAGAGGGGTGTGCCGTACATTGGCCAAACTACTTCCCAAAACCACAAACCCAAGATGAAGAGCTACCATACCAGGAAGGAAAGGAACTCGGAACCTATCAAAAGCTACCACACAAACCAAGAGAGAAGAACCAGTAAGCAAAGAGAACTCGGAGAGGACGCGTTGTATACATGGCAGAACTAGAACCCTACTTAGGACCACCACAGATACCCGACTTAAAATCATCAGATGAATCAGAAGGAGATATCTCAGACGACGAAGAAGGCGACGACAATGAAACCAATGATCACAAAGCTGCAAGGCAAAAAAAGAACAAGGCCAGGGCCAGAAGAAGAAACTGGGCCGTTCAAAGAAAGCAGATCTAGAACAAATACAAAGTAGAATTGACGGAATACAATAGGAAGAAAGCGGAGTTCAAAAATGTAAAACAGTGAAAAGGAGAAACTTTAAGGGAATACTATCGAAGGTTCGGAGAACTCAGAGCTCAGATACATGACATCACCGACAGAGAAGTAATAGAGACGTTTGCCGATGGAATTCTAGCAAATTGGCAATTCAAGGACTACTTCAATGAAAATCCAAGATCCAATGAAGATTTCAAAAAAGCCATCGAGAAAATGATATGATTAGAAGAAAGAACTCGACATAGATTCACCCGAGATTATCACGAAAACAGAAGACCAGATTTCAGACCTCAAGACAAAAGGCCAAGACAAGATAACATGGTAGCAGCAGCGGATAGCAAAAGGAGATACAACGACAATGACAAAGGAGGGTACAACAACAATTACCAAAACAATCGGGACACAAATCGGAATAATAGATACTCAAACAACAACTATCAGGGAAACAACTACGCAAGAAAGCCAACAGAAAGGATAGAAAACCTACCATGCCACATACATCCTTACGCAAGGCACAAGTTAGTCGAATGTGACATCTTTCAACAAAGATTCGCAAAGAAAGAAGAGACACGCACAATTAACTCGGAACACAGAACGGATGAACCTGGAAAAGAAACAAAAAAGGTGGAGGGAAATTACCAAGAACCCCAATGATAATTAGCTGTAATCTTTTCCGGAGCACCATACGCAAGAAATATAAGACAAGAAACGCTAGCCCACAGAACCATTATGGCGCCTGAACCAGCTACCCTAAGATACTTAGATTGGTCAGAATACCCAATACAATTCACAAGAGAGGACCAATGGATGAGTGTGGCAAACGCTGGCTACTATCCCCTAGCAATGGGACCAACAATAGCAGGAGTGGCAGTATCCAAGGTACTCATCGATGGAGGAGCAGGACTAAACATAATCTTTGCAGACACTTTAAGAAAGATGAACTTAGACTATGAAGGCATAATCACACCAACAAGCATCCCTTTCTATGGAATAGTACCCGGAAGAGTCTCCATACCATTGGGTAGATAACTTTATCGGACACCATTGGAACACCAGACAAATACAGAACAAAATTCATCAAGTTCGAGGTAGCAGATTTTGAATCATGCTATCATGCAATCCTTGGAAGACCAGCACTTATGACATACATGGCAGTACCACACTACCCGTACCTATTGCTCAAAATGCCGACAACAAAAGGAATCCTATCACTGAAAGGAGAACTAAAGAAGGCTTACGACTATGATGTACAAGCTATACAAATATCAAAAAAGTTACAAGACTACAAAGAAAAGAAGACATTGCGAAGAAGGTCGAAGAAATGAACCCGGATGAAATCCAAATACCAGCAAAGAAGCAAAATAACTTTACACCACTAAAAGAAGCCGCCACAAAGACAATTGACTTATTGACCGGAAATGCAGAGAAGACAACAATAATCAGTGCAAATCTAGACCCCAAACATGAACTTGCGCACACCAACTTTCTAAGGGACAATAAAGACATATTTGCATGGAAACCTACGGATATGCCGAGGGTCCCAAAGGAGTTGGTTGAGCACAAAATTGACAAAAACAAAGGTTCAAGACCAGTGAAACAGAAGCTATGCAGATTTTCTCTAGACAGGAAAGCAGCAATCAAAAAGGAAATTACAAAACTATTGGCAGCAAGATTCATCAGAGAAATAATCAACCCGGACTAGTTAGCTAACCCGATCTTAGTGGAGAAAAAGAACTCGAAAGAATGGCGCATGTGCGTTGACTAAACGGATCTAAACAAACATTGCTCAAAAGACCCATATAGACCACCAAGGATTGACCAAGTCATAGATTCAACAGCGGGATCGTCATTACTACCTTTCCTTGATTGCTACTTGGGGTACCATCAAATTTCACTTAGAGAAGAGGATCAGAGCAAAACATCTTTTATAACACCCTTCGGAGCATATTGCTACAAGTCAATGCTGTTTGGACTAAAGAACGCAGGAGCAACATATCAAAGAGCAATACAATCTTGCCTTGGAGATCAAATCGGAAGAAACGCCGAAGCTTACATTGATGATGTGTAATCAAGACAAAAGAACCTGAATCATTGTTAAAAGACCTAGAAGAAACTTTCAAAAATCTAAAGGCATGGAAGTGGAAGTTAAACCCTACAAAATGTGTCTTTGGTGTACCATCAGGATAATTATTCGGTTTCTTAGTCAGCAACATAGGGATTGAAGCAAGCACAAAATAAGTCAAAGCAATTATGGAAATGAAGCCACCAAAGAAGATCAAGGACATACAAAAACTGATAGGATGTATGGCAGCTCTCAACAGATTCATCTCAAAACTGGGAGAAAAAGGACTACCCTTCTTCAAACTCTTGAAAAAGAAATAAAGTTTTGAATGGACAGAGGAGGCGAATCAAGCTTTCATCAAGCTAAAAGAATACTTATCATCATCTCCAATAATGACCCCACCAAAAAACAAGGAAGACATGATGCTGTAGTAAGCACAAATGTCATAGTAGAAAGAGAAGAAACTGGACATGCCTACAAAGTACAAAGACCATTATACTACATAAGCAAAGTACCCACAGAATCAAAAGTTAGATACCCACACATACAAAAACTACTCTACGCAATACTTATATCATCAAGAAAGCCAAGGCACTACTTCCACGAGCACAAAGTAACGATTATGACCAACTTTCCGCTAGAAGACATACGTAGAAACAAGGACACCACAGGTCGAATATCAAAATGGGCAGTAGAGCTCGGAGCCTTGAGCCTGGACTTCAAACCAAGAACGGCAATCAAATCACAAATACTACCCAACTTCATCGCAGAATGGACAGAAGCCACCCAAAAAGAACCCGAACCAATACGAGATTGATGGATCTTTGAAATTATGAGGGGCAGGAGCAGGAGTACTATTAATCTCTCTAGAAGGAAGACAACTAAAGTACGTATTACAAATATCATGGCAAGCAACAAATAATGAAGCAGAATATGAAGCACTCATACATGGCCTAAAAGTAGCATCTACATTGGGTATCAAAAGGGTACTCGCCTATGGAGATTCAGCAGTAGTAATCAACCAAGTAAACAAAAAATGGGATTGCACAAAGCACAACATGGTTGCATATTGTGCAGAAATAAGAAAGCTTGAGAGGAACTTTGAAGGACTAGAAATCCATCATGTACCAAGAGATTCAAATGTTGAAGTAGATGTACTATCGAAATTAGGGTCAGATAGAGCAAAAGTACCACCAGGAATATTTGTAGAAGAACTTGCAAGACCATCAATTCAAGAAATCGGCAAAGGAAAGGAAGACTCAATGGACATAGACAAGACAGAAGAACTCAGTACATCAAGACAAGCCTTCAACATAGAGAGTGATTGGAGACAGGTATACATTGATTATAAAAGTGAAAACAAACTACCTGAAGACAAAGCAGAAGCACCAAGAGTTATAAGGAAAGGAAAAGCTTACGTCATCATAAAGGACAAATTATACAAGAGGGCAACATCTTCTGGAGTATTACTCAAATGTGTATCAACACAAGAAGGAAAGGAGATATTAGAAGAAACCCACTCGGGATGCTGCGGAAACCACGTAACATCCAGAACACTAATCGGTAAAGCATTCAGAAGCGGATTTTACTGGCCAACAGCACTCAAAGATGTAGAACAACTAGTCAAGACATGCAAAAGCTGCCAGATGTTTGCAAGACAATCACATGTCCCAGCACATAATCTAATATGCATACCACCAGCCTGGCCCTTCTCATGCTAGGGCTAGATCAAGTTGGACCTCTCAAAAAAGCAAAAGGAGGATTTAAATTTATTTGTGGCAGTGAATAAGTTCACTAAATGGATCGAATACAAACCATTAGTCAAATACAGCGCAGAAAAAGCAACGGAATTCATACAAGACATCATGCACAAGTTTGGGATGCCCAACAGAATAATTACAGACCCAGGGTCACCATTTACAACAAAAGAATTCCAGTATTGGGCAAGAGATTGTGGAATAGAGATAGACTATGTATCAGTTGCTCACCCCAAGCAAATGGACAAGTCGAAAGAGCCAATGGACTATTATTACAAGGCTTAAAACTAAGATTATACGAGGACTTGAAAGACTACAGAGGCAAATGAATAGAAGAATTACCGAAAGTGGTATGGGGCTTAAGAACCCAAATCAGCTGAGCAAAAGGATACTCACCATTCTTTCTGGTTTACAGATCAGAAGTCGTATTACTTATAGACTTAATATGGCAATCACCAAGAATAGAAAAATATGATGAGGAAAAAGTCGAAGAAACAAGACGACTGGAGATTGACACAATCGAAGAAATAAGAGACAGCTCAGTAATACAAAATTCAAGATACCTACAAGGCCTGCGAAGACATTATGACAGGAACACACATCCAAGAACACTAAAACTAGGAGACCTAGTACTACGACTAATTCAAAAGAAAGAAGGAAGACACAAACTACTCAGCCCACGGGAGGGCCCTTTTATCATCAAGACAGCAATACAACTCGAAACATATGAACTAATGACAGAAGACGGAGTAAAATTAAGCAACACATGGCATATCAGCCAACTCAAGAAGTTTTACAACTAGTGACACGAACAAGATACAAGACTCTAGAGCAAAAGATCTATAAGTCAACTATTTCATGAAGCAGCAGACAAACTAACAGACTGCTTTGCACCATGAGCGGCACAGTATGGTTCATATCTACAAGTCAACCGTTTCGTGAGACGGCATGACAAATAGCCGGCAGCTTTGCACCATGAGCGACACTGTCTGGCACAAATCTTCAAGTCAACTGCTTCGTGAAGCAACATGACAAACTAACCGACTGTTTTGCACCATGAGCGACACAGTCTGGTTCATATCTACAAGTCAATCGTTTCGTGAGGCGGCATGACAAATAGCCGATAGCTTTGCACCATGAGCAGCACTGTCTGGCACGAATCTTCAAGTCAACTGCTTTGTGAAGCAGCATGACAAACTAACCAACTACTTTGCACCATGAGCGGCACAGTCTGGTTCATATCTACAAGTCAACCATTTCGTGAGATGGCATGACAAATAGTCGACAGCTTTTCACCATCAGCGGCACTGTCTGACACGAATCTTTAAGTCAACTGCTTCGTGAAGCAGTATGACAAACTAACCGACTGCTTTGCACTATGAGCGGCACAATCTGATTCATATCTTCAAGTCAACCGTTTTGTGAGACGGCATGACAAATAGCTGACTTCTTTGCACCATGAGCGGCATAGTATAGCTTGACGACATTTACAACTCAACCGTTGTACAAAAGCGGCATGACACATATAGTTGACTGCTTGAAGAGCAGCACAAATCGGCACAAGAACGACTACAAGCTGACTACTCCTATACCATAAAGTGACATTGACTGCATCAGCATAGCAACCACTCCATGACTAACGAGTTGACAATACTACTCTGAAACAACTCGGAGATTTCCTTACAAGAGCCAAACAAAGCGCAGAGATGAAGAACTACAAAGCCTAATCTAGAGGCATAAAGCTACAAGCACAATATAAACCTGAAGAACTCTACATGGCTTACAAAGCCTATAGAACAAAGTCATCACAAGATGGACAGACAGGTCGATCAGAAAACAAACTACACGGCTGCTATAAACAAAACAAAGTGCACATCATTGCAGAATCAGGACGAAGCCTGGTGATATATTTAACAAAAAGATCATTCAAAGTATATATTACAACACCAATCAAGGACAAACAAATGTTTTCTTTCAAGGGGAAGGTGGAAACACTTCCATCTGATCGTATATCTTACTATAAAGATCCCTAACTTCAAGCTTGGACTGCTCCCACTTCGCCAAGAGCTCAGCCTCCATAGGATCCTCAAGTATTCGATCCATAGGCACCACAGGAGCAAGGGCACGAACAAAACAAACAACATTATTGATGCAGCGCTCAAAACAACTCTTCACGAACTTACGGAACCGAAGAGGCAGTACTGGAATTATACTATCCAAACCAGCACTATCATCCCCAGGGTGGCAGACAGCTGCAATAATAGGCTTCACTGCCTCAAACAAAGACTTAAGTTGTTCTCGGGCAGAAATCAATTTCCCTTGCAAATTTTGAACCGATTACAAAGCCTGGACAAGGTCACGATCAACGCCAGATCGAATCAATTGAGCTTCAACAAGCAAATCTTGGGCCTTTTTCAAAGTATCGTTAGCAGATTCACTTACATGCTCTGCCTTATTTTTAGAGGACCGAAGAGTCTCGGTCATTACCTCCCGATCCTTCCTCCAAAGCTCACATTGACGTTCAGCATCTAAAAAATGTCAAATATGTAAATAAAGGAATACGATAAAGTCAAAGACAAAGAGCAGAGCAAAACAAGTAATACCAGCAAGTTTGTACTTCAGAACAACCATCTCAGTAGGGGCACTAGCAGCAGTAGACTCCTGGAGCTCCTTCACTCGAGCCAACTTAGTTTTAACCCGAGACAACTCGGACTCTACTTTTCCAAGGCTACCCTGAATAAGGTTAGCAGTCCTCTCTTCTTGAGGACCAAACAGAATGTCCTGATCTTGATGAAAAGCCTACCAAAAAAGACAAAGGAAAACAACAAGAAAGCAAAGATATGAAACGAAGATTAACCAAAAATACCTTGAGTTCTGCACCATAGTCTGAGGAGAAAGACTCCCAAGTTGAAAGCAACCTACCAACTCGTTCAGCTTGAGTAGACAAAGATCCAAAAAACAAAGGGACACGATGATCCACCATAGGAAGAACTCGGGTACCAGCTTGAGAAGATACGAGAGGACCCCTAGGCGACCCCTCAATCATCAACTCAGCAACACATGACAAGGAAAGCTAAAAAGGCAGAAAAGAAAAAAAAAACCCACCTTCAGCAGAAGTTTTCAAATCTGTAACAGCCTTGGAAGAAGAAGAATCATCTAAAGGAAGACTGCAGCAAAAAGAACCCAAATTTAACAAAGCACTCATCATAGCTCATAACAAAAGAAAGAAAGAATGAAAATATACCTAGAAGACTTCTTGATTTGAGCCACAATTTGAGAGAAGGATAATTTTGGAATAGCAAAATCAAAACCGCTATCAAAAGGAGGTAAAATAGAAGAAGAAGGAGCAGCGGAGCTAGAAGCAAATGGAACATCCGCAGACATCCGACTACAGTTACAAAAGACAAAATATCAGCATATATCAAAAAAGAACACACAAGAAAGGAAGAAGGAAGATACGTACGCAGAAGGACTCAAAGGATTGCCTGATTCGTCCTCAATTGAAAGATGAATTTTGATCTACAAATCAGAAAACAGAAATCATAAGGCAAAGGTAGACAGAAAAAACATAACAAAAGAACTCAGCATAAATACATCCTGACAAAGAACTCTGACGAGCAGACTTCTACCTTTTCGGCCGAGGAGGCCTATTAGTGTCACCCAAACGTCCATGATTTGGAGATACAACATGGGAGCCAAGGGCAGCATCAACATCATCATCATCATCATCACCATCATCCTCGTCACCACTATAATCAGCAGGCACATCAAGAACAAAAGCACGACCATGTAACACCCTAAAATTTACTTTATGAAAAATAGAAATAAAATGATTTATTTATGTTTTTGGTGCTCATAAAATCAGAGGAAATAAAAACTTTTTATGAAATTTAAAATTTCTTTTGGTAGAAACATGGTTGATGCATTCATGCTGATGCATAGTATTTTGTCTTGGTTGGAATTTGCAAAATCCAAATTTAATTCAAAACTTCATTTTGAAAATGAGTTTGGAAATGTATTTGGAAAATAAAAAGAAAAGTCAAAACCCCCTCCCCTTCTGTTTCTGGCCTGAGGTGGCCCGAGCCCACTTCCCCTCCCTCCTTTCCCCAGCCTGCTCCAGCACCACGCTGGGCCTCGGCCCACTGCCGCCCGACCTCTCCCCTCTCTCTGTCACCGATAGCCCGACCCCGCCCTCTCTCCTCTCTGTTTGACCGACAGGTGGGACCCGAGTGTCAGTGACTCCCCCTACCTTTCCTTTTCTTCCTCCTCTGGCCGCTTTTCTTCCCCGCGCCGGCAGAACTCGCTCTACCGAGCTCGATACGGTGCAGGGGAGCTCCCTCGCCATAACCGTCACCGAACCATGGCTAGTCAAGCCACGCGCAGCACCCCCTCCCTTTCCTTCCTTCTCTCCCTCTCTTTCCTTCCCAGAGCGCCGTCGTCTTCTTCTCGGATGGAAATCGACGCCGCCTCCCGAGTCCTCCTTTCCTTCTACGGCACCGCCATCAGGGCTATTTAAGCCGAGCCGCGCCTCCTCCGCGCTCATACCAAGCCCCTAGCCGCCGCAGCAGTGCACCAGAGCGCCGCCTCCGCGAGCCGCGAGCACAGACTGCCGCCGCCGTCGTCCCGCCGCTGCACAGCCCCTCTGCTCCATCCAACTGCTCTCCGAGCTCCGCAGCGTGGTAAGAAAGCTCCCCGAGACTCCAGAACCCCATCCCGCCCTCTCTCTACCTCCGCGCAAGATCACCAGAACCACCGGGCCGCCGTATCATGGGCGCCGCCTCGTCCGTCGCACAATCGGTCCAACGAGGGGTACCATCGCACCCGCGTCATCCTCCTCTCTCTCACGGTGCCGCTCTTCTGCTCTCTCTCGCTCTCTGGACCTCTGCACGCGCGCACCAGTGCCGTAACGCCGCCGCCGCGCGTGGACCGCCCTCTGGATCCCCTCTCAGCTTCAACCAGTGCCCCAGACGTGCTCGTCGTCGCCTCCTCTCTCTCCCCGACCCTTCCGCGTTGCGAGTAGTGCCCCGTAGCTGTGGTTCGGCTTGCGCCGCCGCGTCCCGGCCATGGCGCCGCCGCGGGAGCGCCGCCCCGACGACCAGGCGCCCGCGTTCTTCCTCCCCTTTTGCTCCGGACCGTCCGATCTCGCGCCGACGGTTCAGATTAGATTCCCCCGAAGGGGTACGCCCCCGGTCCATGGTGGACCCATGGACCAGAGCCCCGCACGCGGTCCACAGCTGCGTGGTGCACCTGCCCTACCCCGCTCTGCCACATGGCGCCACGTCAACCCCGCTTGACCCCGCACCGCAGTCCTTGGCGTAGTTCTTGCGTTTACGCTTTCTCCTTTCTGAAAACAGAAACCTTCTCGGTTATTTCGAAAATACGCTTTCTTCCTTTATATAGATCTGCCCCTCCTATTCAAATGCTTGTAATTTCTCCGTTTCAACTCCGTTTCGACCCAAACGAGTTGCATTAGATCTGTAATTTCTTAATCTATCTAACGGTATAGTTTTTATCTATGTTAATTACTTTTGAAAATCAAAGAAAATTAATTTGGTAATGCTTTAATCCCGTCTTTTCAAAATCCTGTTTAATCTATATCTTTTCCATTTCAAATCCGTTTCGTTCCGTTCAAGTTGTGTTGGCTTCGTATCGGCGTAACCTTTCTCTTAGTGATCTTTAATACCATGTTAATAGCTCTGTATTTTCATGATGTAAAACCCTAACTTGATTAACCGATATGCAACATATTTTATACATAAAATGTCGATGTTTTCTCTTTCGTTTTTGAAATCAAAATACAATTTTGCCCTAATCTACCCACTCTTTTATATAGTTATAAAATTTATAAAGCCTATAGTTTTCTTTTATAAAAGCAAATCTTCCGTTAGTTGTATCTCGATCTTCGTAGCTCCGTTTAGTGTGATCTTCGCGACTGTGTGATCGTAGAGTTGCATAGATTTCCTTTTAAATCCTTTTTATTGATTGGTGTATTATTCTAATTTAGACATGTTTGTATGCTTTGTATGTTCGTCCAGCTGCTTGTGTGGTGATTTGTTAATTATTGTCCAATCGGTGAGTTTGCGTTGGAGATCAAGGAGAAGAAGTTGGTTTGCTAGAAGATCTTGAAGACGTTGATCTTTGAAGAAAGGATCTGTTTTAAGGCAAGTATTCATGGGATCATCCTTGTTGTCCTAATCACTTAAATCATTAATTCATGATTGCATGTGTTTCCTTGACATCCTATTTAGTTTCACCATAGCTTTGTACCTTATACCTTGTTACCTTGGGAATTTATGCATTGGGTAGATCAAGCTAGTGCTCTCGAGAAATAACCATGATCATGTAAACCTGACTAATGACTTATGCAACAATGGTAAGATCTGCTTTTTAGCAACATTGATTAGGGTGATCTAGAGCATAGTTTTTGAGATGCTCTAGAACCTCCGTAAGCGATCACCCGGGATTTACAGTACAACCATGAGGGCTATATGGCTCTGGCTTTAGTTCAGTATGAGGGTAACTCTCTCGCATGTGGCAGTTCGTGAAAGTTGCCATTGCCGAGCGGTTGCGGAGCGGCTGGAGTGGGGACCGCTGCGTGTGTGTACCATCCCGGGGCTCCTATATACCCCTTGCCCGTGGATCCGTAGTGTCTGTTGTTTGTCAGCGAGCCCCTTTGAAAGACTTCATAGTGAACCCTGTCGGCCTTCCTTGGAAGTGGGTCAAGAGGCTGATCCCCTCTGGCGAAAGGGTAAATCACGACTCGTGGGTAAAGTGTACAACCTCTGCAGAGTGTTAAAAACTGATATATTAGTCATGCTCACGGATACGAGCGGCCTGGAATTCTTATGGAATAGAATGACTTTAATCTATCATTTACTAGTTTGCTATTCATTATTCATGTTTACTCGATCATATGGTTATTGGGTTGTTGATGTTATTGATGCTATCCATATGCTAAAATTGTGACAACATAAAAGCTGTTGAAGTTTAACCAGTGTCATACCTTTTTGAGCCTCATGAACCCCATGAATATTTGTTGAGTACGAAAGTACTTACGCTTGCTTTACTTTTCAATACTTGCATAAAAATCCCGGATGGGTACCAGTTTGCAAGAGTTGGAAGAGATAGGCTTGTGATCAACCAGTCAGTTGGTCCCTATGGAGTGGAGTCTTCACCCGAAGATCGGAGTGCTTTTCCGCTGTCTACTCTCTCTTAAGGTTATTTCTTTGACCATATATGTTATATACTTAAGTATTATCTTTTGATATTACCTTGTTCTGTGACTATATGTGAGATTTGACTTCTTGGGCTCACATATAGGGTATATCTGGTTTTGTTCTTAAAACCGGGTGTGACAGACCATAACCCTACAAAAAGCATATCAGAGCAAAGGCGACAAAACCAAAGACAAACATCCCAAAAGTAAAAAACCTACCGCAGGTGGAGGGTTAGCAGCAACATATTCCTGAATCTCCACAGGAAGGGTAACAACACTCCCCAGCACCCTCTTCATAATATCTAGAACAACCTCATCAGACAACTCGGTCTCAAGAACAATACGAGACAAGTCGGAAGGACCAGTATACTCAAAACCAAAGTGTTCCCTTTTCATCAAAGGTTGAACTCTACGGCGCAAAAAAACTAGCAACAATCCTATTGCCAATTAGACCAGATTGCTTCAGAAAAATAACACGGTCAATTAAAGGCTTAAGAGTATGTTTCTCAGAAGAAGAGATTTTCTCAGTCCAAGAAGGAAGAGAAATTGGAAGAGAAGATAGATTGAAAGACACAGGGGGGATTGGCTGAGATACATAAAACCACTTCTCAGCCCAATCACGAATAGAATCAGAAAGGGACAAGGAAGGAAAAGCCTCTTTAAGGCCCTGCCGTGACTGAATCATACAACAACCATAACAAGGGAGTTTCAATTTATCAGTCAAGCAGACACAGAAGTAATGACGAAAAAGCAACAAAAGGGGAGGAATACCCATAAAAACTTCATAGAGATGTGCGAAGCAGGATAGAAAAAGTACCACATTAGGAATAAGATGGTGAAGCTGAATGTCATAGAACTCAAGAAATTGGCATAGAAAATCAGAAGGAGGAAAACAGAGCCCATACCTAACAAAAGAGACAAAAAGAATAGACTGATTTAAAAGCAGGATTCGGAGACAAGGGATCACCAAGAAACTCATAACCCGAAGAAGCTTGAACTGGAATCAAGCCCTGTGAAACCAAGAGATCAAGATCTGCCTTCTGCGCGGAAGATTTCGGAAACCCTCTGTTTTTAATCTTGACCAATCTAGATTTCTCAAAGCAAGAGCAAAAGGAAAGACTAATCCAGAAACAACAGCAAAGGCCTCCCCTTCGGTAAAGAGAAAATCACGGTAACAGGAGGTTAACATTTATAAGGAAAAGCAAAAGATCCAGTTTCCTTAATAGCCGTTACCGCAATAAACGGTAATCACAACAGGAAAAGGCGAAACGGCTACCAAAACCGTCACCCCTTAAAACGCGCATCAGAAAATGAAAAAACAACAGTCAGATTAGGCCAGCAACAGTCGAGTACCATAAATAATCACACCTTGCAGAATACAACGTGGCAAAAGAGCAGTCAGCCAGAAGAAAAAACAACTCGGCATGACAAGAAGACACACAGAGGAAAGACAATCGAGTTACATCAGAATACAAGGCCTCAACAGATACAAAAAGTACTGATAAGCGGGAAATAGTAGAATCTGAGGTTAAGATTTCACATGCCGGAACCGGTAATTATCGTGCAAGAAAAAGCAACTTGGAAGCACTTGATTTCAGACAAGAGGAAGCACATCCTTGCTGACTGTAAGTAGTAGAACCAAGAAGTCGTCCAAGACAAGCAACATCAGGCGCAGCAAATCCATAACAACCCGGAGAAAAACACAAACAAATGACTGAAGGGTCCATGACAGTACACACCAATACCATCACAAGGCCTACACCATTTGCTTTGGTTCCTTCCCTAGAATTCTAGTAACTCAAACCTAGCCTGCAACTAGTATTTATCACAAGACTTACACCATTCACCAAATTACAACAAGAAAAGTGGAAAAAGACGCATGGGGGCTTGTCAAGCTCGCCAACTATAATATCCATGACAGAACAGATCAAAAAAGAAGGTAAAATACGTATGACAAAGGAACCAGACTACATCTATTTATAGAAGATAGTGGGGGTACATACACCAAGTCTAGGAAGGAAAAGAGGACAGCGACAATAGTACATAAAGAAAGTAGTAAAAGCAAAAGATTCTACAAGGACCGCATTGATGAAATACAAACGCCTACAGTAAAGACAGTACATCAGTGTACCATACAGAATATTCCAAAGGTGATCATACAACCAGTGACACCCTGCAAACAACCATACTGCTAAAGAAACAACTCAGCTACAACAACTTACAAAATTTTGGAAGCTACAAGGAGAGCTCAGTTACAACAAAAGACCACAAGTGACAAAATATAAAGGCTAAAACCAAGGACAGATCAGGTCTACCACCAAAGAAGACCTAGCCTTGGTCAAAACCTTGCAGGATAAAACAACCCAGAACTTCCTCAAAGCCTAAAGAAAGTCCTGGTTCACAGGCAGAAAGCCACCCCCAACAAATGAGATTGGACAGCTCCAACTCTACTCCTTCTAGTAGGAATCTGGTGCAAGCATGGACGGCCAAGCAAATGGAGCGTACAACTTCAACTAACTCGGGAGTAGCAACGGTGATAGCCCGGAGTTCAGTAAACAGATAGAGAAGGCATGGAAGCCACATCACAAGACTTTTTCTACCTGTCATACCAAACTTCCTAGGGTAATCTCACTGAGGAGTTAGTCTACCTCTAACTCATTTCACAAGAATTCTTCTACCCACTCAACTATCAGAAGACAAACAAAAGCCCGAGGGCTGCTCAGTTTCACTTAGCAGCATGGCCATCAAAAAGGAAAAATCGAACTCTCAAGCTCAACTACCAGTGCAACACACGATCAAGCACCATAGAATTTATAGCAAGAAAGGACCACCAGAAGACAAAAGTCACAAGAAAGAAATGACAAAGGTACAAAAGCTAAACAAATGCAAACAGTGAAATCAAGATTCTGCACACCCATGAAGACATAGTACCCGCTCATGAACAAAAGCTGACAAGAGCAAGTATTTCAGATCCTTCTGCCGAGTTCTCTAGATCCCAAAATAACTCGGAGAAGGCTCAGGGGCTGGAAATACCTACCCTATAAAACTTTTTTAGATCCTCCCGATACTTGTGCCAAGTAACCAGAGGCTCGGGGGCTACACTTAGTGAGTGCATTTCTTGTCCAAAAAACAAAAAGTGCAGAAAGACAGCAAGACAAAGACATAGAAGATCATCCCATGATTTTACTTCAAGAATAACTCGGCTTACTCTCAAACAACCCGACACTTTGAAGAAAAATCATGAGATGCTCGGGGGCTTGTTGATGGGATATCCTATAGGGTACCCATTGATCGGCATGCTGGAGCTTTGGGCCTCAATCACTCGACCCACGAAAGAAGGCGAACACACAAACCCGGATTCTACTCTGTAACGACGACAAGACCAAATCATAGCTTAGGACCCTGAGTTTGTAACCGAGTAGGATTAGAAGCAACCCTTGACCAAGTCCTGGACTATAAAGGGCTGGTTAGGGTATCACCCAAAAACCATCTGAACATACAACGTAACACCCGATACGTAGAGCAACACACAACACCTTGTATTACGAGATCAGAGCAATAAGAAGCGACCCAACTGGATGTAAGGTTATTACTCGACGGTGTCGGGGACCTGAACTAGTATAAACCGTGTGTTCCTACGTGTCCAACCACCAGGATGTCACTATTCACCGAGGCACAAACAACTGTCTCGGGTAACCCTGTGGCAGGCTATCGGTGGTAAAACATCGACATACCTGTCATCTTGATTAGCCACTAGTCTATGCCAAACAAGTTGATTAAAACATCCAATAGATTCCATCATCATTCAGGATTTCCATAAATCGGATCACCAACATTAGTTTCATAGTCGTCTAAATGTTGTCATCACCCTAGTCAAGTGCTCTCTAACCAGGAGCAATGGCGATTCGAATCGGATTCCTACTCAACTGAGGGGGTATTCCCTACACAAATCACACTCGCACGCGTAGTGAGCATAGGTCACCAAAGATGCTATTCGGGTAAAGTCGCGGGATGGACAGGGACCACCGACACCCAGGGGTTGCCCGAAAGCCAGGACATATGAAGGTCTTAGATCGCGCCCCTATGTTCGACTCCCCGCCTCGCACTAGCATGATGCATCGCAATCCAAACCCGTCCCAAATAGTGTACCGGCTTCACGGTCGGAACGACTTATCCTTCCAGTTAAGTGTAGGGCATGCATTCAACACGACCAGACGAACGACAACAAAAACAGTCATTAGTTGACACGGTCGAGTCACCCCATCCATGTACAGGGAGTTTCCCACTGATCTTAGTTCGATTAATCATTCCGGCTATCATTCCGAGATGAGCCATAACATGTGATGAGGATATACCCTATATCTCGCAGGCAACGGAATCACCCGACTTCTACCGAACTAAGCCAACTAAGCATGACTGCCACGATCGATCTTTGGGTACCAAGGTATTGGTGTAAAAAGGATAGCAAGGTAATACGCATCAATAGTTGCGCTCAACTCCCATACATAATGCATCAATAAACAGCGAGAATAATAAATGTTAGATTTTGCAAACCGAGAGAATGCTCCAGGGCTTGCCTTGCTCAAAGGTGCTGGGGACGTGGTTCGGGCACTCCTTCAACTGGTCCTCCTCACCGAGATCCTTGAGCTGCACCTCCTGAGTGGCTAGCTCCTGCTCCGAGGTCACGTTCTCCGGGTTCTCGTCCTGCAATCTTGTATGGTGTGATGTGAGAATATATAAGTACACATGATGCATATGGAAGACATGATAACATGTATGCGAAGAGTCGAATGTATAACTTAGTAATTTTCCATCAGCCTTAACAGAGGTTTAAGTTGAGTACCATACTTAACTAATTAAGCAAGCAAAGTTACCTAATTAGCCCTTCTTATTTATGGATCAGACAACACTTGAAATTACTTTGTACTATGAAAAGCATCAAACAGTTCATTACATATTTTTCTCTGCATCTATTCAATCCTAGGATACTCCACAAAAATTACTAGATATTTAGCATGCACAAAACAATTATTAAAAATCATTAAAGTGGTAATTTAACACATTATTAAACCTACACAAACTTATTCAACAAAACATAGGGTAGTTTTTAATTTACTAAGGTAGATCCTTGCTACAGAAAATTAACAAAACAAGTTTCACATTTTTCTGAGTTCTACTTTATTTAATATGCATTTAACAAGTTTCAGCCTTTATCAACTTTAAATAAATCTATACAGAAAAATTGCACAATAAATCATGGAAAATATATCAGACTGTAGAACTAGACAATAGAAACCTAACAAAACAAAATTGGCATTTTTAGAATTTTTCTGTGGATTAATATGAATTTTACAAGCTTCAAACGAATTTAAACAAATTATTTTCTTTTGTTTTCAAACTGAAAACGATACGTGCACCCGAACGTGTACACACGCAATGCACACAGCGATCGACGGGTGGGGTCTCGAGCCCACGCGGCACACGGACGGCGTGGCGGCGCTGCTTGCCGCCGGCGAGGTCTCTGGCGGCGGGAGGACCTCGAACAGCTTTGCCTTCGCAAGGCGAAGCCAACGGTGGCCATGGATCGGCACAGTGAAGCTCGCAGCGAGCTCCGTGCCGGCCATGGTGGCACGATGGCGGCGGTGCATGGCGGTAGCGCCACCCTGGCCAAGACGCGGCGCGGTGAACATCGGGCGAATTATGTATATGAATTATGTAATTAAGGTGAATAGGACAACAAGGAAGATCCCATGCTATACTTGCCTTAAACTTAGATCCTTCTTCAAAGATCAACTTCTTCAAAAGATCTTCTGAAACATCACTCCTTCTTGATCACCAACGTAACACTCACCGATTGGATATGATCACAAACACCACTCAAACACCTGATCAAACATACATAGCATACATGCATACCTATTTAGAACAATACACCAATCAATGAAAAGGATTTAGAAAGAAACTACGCGTTGCTACGATCACGAAGTCGCGAAGAACACGCTAAATGGTGCTACGTTGATCAAGCTATGGCTAACGGAAGATTAGCTTTTAAAAATGAAACTAAAAGCTTTATTAGTTTTAACTATGAAAAAGGATGGATAAGGTATTTCAGAGAAATACCTAAGTTGGATTAAGTCAAACTTATATTTAGATTTCAAAACTAAAGAAGAATTCTGCATATTTTATTTATAAAGCATATTGCATAGTCTTTAATCAAGTTAGGGATTAACCATGAAATTACATAACTATTAACATATCATTATAGAACACTAATGCTTAGATTACAATTTTACAAAACTAACGCAACTCGAACAAGCCGAAACGGATTTAAAACGAAAGAGATATGATTTAAACAAGTTTTAGGAATTTAAAACACATATTTAAAGCCTTTTAATAAATAATTATTTTTCAAAGTTCAAAACAGAATTGATTATGGTTTCATCATGTAGAAAACAACGCTACGAATCTAACACAACTTGTTCGGATGAAAACAGAGTTAAAACGCATATTCTATAAGCATTTGAAAATTGATGGCAGTTCTGTAAATAAATTCAAAACATTTTTGAATTAAAACAATTAAAATCTAAGTTTAAACGAGATCTGGATTGCGGATACTATTTTGCAAAAGCTTAGGGGCCAAACCATTAAAAACAGGACCGAAAATTAAGGCTTTTAGAACTACGTGAAATCGCGGGTTGGTAACCAGAAAAGACAGGGGCTTTTATGCAAAACGTGCGGCTGCTGTCGGTGCTGGGGCCAACCGGGTGCCACGTGGCGTGCAACGACTGTACAGGTCCACAGCGCGGCGTGTGGACCACGCGGGGGGGCTCCGGTCCACCGGGCCACCATGGACCGGGGAGGATACCCCTTCGCTCGATCTAATCTAGGTCGTCTAGAGCCGGGCGGACAGTGCAGAGAGGTCACGCGGGCGTGGGGATGCCGGGCCAGTGCGTGTGCGCGGTGGCGCACCATGAGAGCATCTTCGACTCACCAGAGCATGGCCAGCGAGGTGTTGTGGCCCTCGGGTGGCCGTGGCGAGGCCACCGGAGCGATGCAGACGACGTAGCGAGGCCGCTCCCGAGGTTAGCGGGCGGTGAAGAAGTCGCAGGGTGCTTCGCCATGGCGAACACCATGGACACGGCGCGGAGTTCGTGGTCACAAGGCATCGCGGCGTGGTGGTGCTTCAACGGTGACATGACAGTTTCAGGGAGGCCGCGGGTGTAGTGGCGAGCGCTACCAACGATGAGGTGAGGGCGGCGAGGCCGCGAGACAGCTCGGCCACGGAAGAGCTCCATGGTGGACGGTGCGAGCTCGCCAGCGTGACATTGGAATGACACTACGGGGCTCATTGGCGAAGGAGAGGGGACGGGGAGGGAGAGGGGGTGTCAGCGAGCATTACCATGACCCTCGGGTCGCCGAAGAGGCTCACCAGGGAGGGGAAGATGGCGGCGGGTGGCTCGGCGTGGCAGCGACAGAGCGAGGGGCAACGGGGTCAGAGAGAGAGGGCCGAGGGGTGCCTTTATAGGGTTCGGGGACGCGGTGAAAGCCCAAGTTTGGTTTTGGTTAATTGATGAAACCTATGGACTAACCTATGGCTTAAGCATGTGATCTAGCCAGGGTGGTCCAACTTGAAACATGGAGCTAGATGGATGATCATGATGGATCAAGTACTCCATGGACAAGGAAAAGATGGATTGGAAATGGCTCAAGGCAAAGGTATAACTATAGGACCATTTTTGGTTTAGTGATCAAGACACTATAGAGACTGTGATCACATTTAGGATAGATAGCCGTACTATCAAGAAGGGAAAAACATGTTGTGATTGCGGTTATCAAGTGCTACTAGGTGTGGTCCTTCTTCCATTTGCATTAATCAACCTAGTAACATAACCTTGCTTAAAAGACATAGAATATATGCTAAACACCTGCTCTAAGGAAGTACTCTAAGTGTTTGGCACATTGGAGCAAGGATTGAAAAGATGCAGGAAAGCGAGGGTCAAGACAAAGGCATCGGACGCTGGCGACGGACGCTGGCTCAAGGGCATCAGAGCGTTCGATGCATAACCCTAACTCAACTTCAGCATAGACTTTGCAAAGGATGTTGAAGAGCGTCTGATGGCTATGCGACGGACGCGTCCGATGGATGAGGGAGCTCTCTGGAAGCTCGCTGTACTTGCGATGGATGACATCAATGAACGTTGAAAAGATCACAAAGGACGCTAGGCTTAACTCGGACGAGCGTCTGATCGTTGGAAAACTCACTGACACAAGGGCAACGGACGCTGCCGAGCCTCCGACGGCAAGGCAACAGACGCGTCCGTTGGATGAAGGAGCTCTCTGGATACTCCCTGGACACGCGACAGACGCTAGTGATGGAGCGTACAATGCAACATTGAAGAGCGTCCATTGGACACGCCTCAGCAGTAATGGTTAGTTTTTGAAGGGGGTCTATTTAAGGCCCATGGCCGGTTCTAGCTCTCTCTCTTGCTTCATTCCATTCTTGCATACTCTTGTGAGCTATTGAGAACCTCTCTCACTCATCTCTTTGATCACTTGTTCATTCCAAAAGGGATAGAGTGCAACCAAGTGCATTTGCTTAGTGATTTGCATCTAGTAGCACTTGGTGTTCGCCATCGCCGCGATTTTCTTGTTATTCTTGGTGTTTGCCAACACCTAGACGGATCAGGCGGTGGAGAGGCTTCGGCACGTGTTGGAGATTCTTCGTGGCTGGCTTCATTGATTTTGAGAGGGTTTGTACACACCTCGGTGGAGCGCCAAAGGGTAACTCTAGTGGATTGCTCGTGTCATTGAGTTATTCTTATTTGGGTGGATTCTTGTGGCGTCGGAGTAGTGGGCTAGGCTTGTGATTGCCTATTAGCCACTGAATCACCATTTGAGTAGTCGACACAATGGGGACTAGCTTGGTGGCAACCAAGTGAACCTCGGGAGAAAATCTTTGTGTCAACCTTGTCTCCCGGCTACTCTTGGTGATCATCTTGTGATTGGCTATTGACATTGGTATATTCTCTTCACAAGGCATCGGTATAACAATCACCTCCTCCCTTGTATTTACTTCTTTCATATCTTGCTTAGTTAGCTCTCTTGCTAGGTTGTTTGTTTAGCTTCTTAGTTGTTCTTCCTAGCTTGAGTTGAGTGTCTTAGGTTCTTCTATTGATTGTTAGACACTCATCTAACTAGAATTTCTTGGATAGGTGGCTTTGCACCCCTAGTAGAGCTAGAGAAAAAAGCTTCGCTTTAGTGTTAATATAACTTTTGCTCTACTGTTAATATAACCTTTGGTGTTAGTGATGGCTCAAATATCATTCAACCATGTGGGGGGCAAACCACCAATGTTTGATGGCACCTCATTTGATTATTGGAAGAGGAAGATGAAGATTCATCTAGGCTCTATTAATGGAAAGGTATGGAAAGTGACCGAGAAGGACTTTGTCATCCTAGATGTCAATAGCATGACACCTAGAGAGCAAGAGAACAACCAATGCAACACAATGGCTCTCAATGTCATATACAATGGCATTGACGCAAAGGTGTTTGAGAAAATCAAGGATCTTGATAATGCATGTGAGGTGTGGAAGATATTGGAGGATACTTATGAAGGCACCGCAAAGGTGAAAAGATCCAAGTTGTACATGGTCAAGGACAAGCTATCTCACTTCAAGATGAAGGAAGATGAATCAATCCCGGAGATGTTTCATAGGCTCCAAGTGATCATCAATGATCTCAAGGGATTGGGTGGGAAGCTCAGGGATGAAGACTTCTCAAACCGCTTTCTTGGTTGTTTGCCCAAGAAATACAAAACCTTGAGGCAAATAATTAGGAGAGATGGTTTGACCGACATCACTCCCAATGAAGTTCTTGGAGAGATCATGACCGAATAGGAATACAATGAAGAAAGTGATGAAGAAGAGGTCAAGGAAGAAGAGAAGAAGAAGAAGAGCTTAGCATTCAAGGCTTCATCCTCCAAGAGCAAGGGAAAAACAAGAAAGAAAGAATCAAGTGATGATGAAGATGCATGTGACATTGATGATGAGATGATGTCCCTCTTTGTGCACAAGTTTGGCAAGTTCATGAAGAAGAAGGGCTATGGGGCTAGAAAGAGAAGAGACAACTTCAAGAGCATGGAGTATGTGAGAAGGTGCTACAAGTGCAAGAGCACCGATCACATGATTGTGGATTGCCCCAACCATAGTGATGATGATGATGAGAAGAAGAAGAAGAGCAAGCATGATAAGAAGGAGAAGAAGCTATCATTCACCAAGAAGAAGAAGGATGAATCATATATGGTGGCTTGGGATAGTGATGATTCCTTCAATGATGACTCTAGTGATGATGAGAGGAAGAAGACCAAGACGAAGGCATTGGCTAACATTGCTATCAACAACAAGTCATCCATCTTTGCCACTCCAACATGCTTCATGGCTAAGCCAACTAAGGTACAATCTTGTGATGAGAGTGATGATGATCGTAGTGATGATGAGGAGGAGTACTCCAAGGAGGAACTCATGGATATGATGAAGCAAACTTATGCTTGCTTTGATACAAAGAGGAAGGAGTGCAAAGAATTGAACAAGAAGCTAAAGGCTCTTGAACAATCCTTTGATGAGCTCAATGGCTCTCATGAGAGGCTAATGGAAGCCCATGAGAAGCTTGAGAGGACTCACAAGAAGCTTGAAAAGGCTCACTCCTCCCTCCTTGATCAAAACAAGGATAAGGTTGTTGCATCATGTGATATTGGAGTTACTTGTGATATTCTTGATGAATCATTTTTCACTCCTATCATTGTTGCACCAACCAACACTAGCACTTCCACTTGCACATCCACTTGTGATAGCTCAAAGTTTTATGCTTCACTAGTGAGTGAAAATGAAAAATTGAAACATGATGTTAATGAACTCACTCATGCTTTGGGTAAGGCATATGGTGGAGATGCCCACTTGCTAAAGTGCTTGGGTAGCCAAAGGTTCTCTCTTAGCAAAGAGGGTTTGGGCTATACCCCCAAGAAAGGCAAGGCAGCCTTTGTAATTCCAAAGCCTTGCTTTGTGAGAAGCAATGGTCAGTTTTGCAATAGTTGCAAGCAAGTGGGGCATGTTGACCAATATTGCAAACTTAACATGAGCCAAACAAAGTTTGCTAAGGCTACCTCTATCCATTTCGATTCATGTTATATGTTTACCAAGGGTAGAGATGGTATCATGGCCAAGTATGTTGGCACACCCATTGTTGGCCCAAAGAAGGCAATTTGGGTGCCAAAATCCTTGGTCACTAACTTTGGAGGACCCAAACAAGTGTGGGTACCTAAGAAGAACTAATTTGTTTTGTAGGTCAATTACAAAGCTGGAGGAAGGCATTGGGTGCTTGATAGTGGGTTCACTCAACACATGACCGGGGATTCTAGAATGTTCAAATCAATCAACTCCAACACCAATGATGGCATTGATAGTATTACTTTTGGTGATAATGGCAACGGCAAGGTCAAGGGACTTGGTAAGATTGCAATATCCAATGATTTGAGCATATCCAATGTCTTTCTAGTTGAGAGCTTGAACTTCAATTTGCTATTAGTAGCTCAATTGTGTGATCTTGGATTCAAGTGCATATTTGGAATAGCTGATGTTGAGATCATAGTGTAGATGGTTCAAATTTGATCTTCAAAGGCTTTAGATATGAGAACCTCTACCTAAGTTATTTCAATACTAGTGAATCACAATTGTCTACTTTCTTGCTCACTAAATCAAGTATGGGTTGGTTATAGCATAGAAGGCTTGGTCATGTTGGAATGAAGCAATTGAATAGATTGATTAAACATGACTTAGTAAGAGGCTTGAAAGATGTTGTGTTTGAGAAGGACAAACTTTGTAGCGCTTGTCAAGCCGACAAACAAGTTGGTAACACCCATCCCAAGAAGAGCATGATGAGCACTAGTAGACATTTGAGTTGTTGCACATGGATCTATTTGGACCAACAACATACACTAGTATTGGAGGCAACAAGTACGGATTTGTGATAGTTGATGATATTACAAGATATATTGGGTATTCTTTCTCAATGACAAGAGTGATACATTTGACACTGTTGACACAAAAAGCATCAGATCTGTGAACACCTCGGGCTATTACCTAAAGCTCGGTATTCCGGAGGCGTGCCAGTCGATTTGATCAATCAATCGACAAGGATGATAACTAGAACAAGCTGAACGAGACGACAGCGATACGCCCGGACGTCAAGGCTCAGATTGATCAAGGGTAACTAGAGCAGAGCTAGACGAGGCAAACAGCGATGCGCCCGGATTGCCAAAGCCTAGAGGTACTCCCACGCGGAACTAGCAAGAATTTGACGGAGATCAAGGTGATGCAGCCCGTCGAAAGCTTGAAAGGACTCGTTGAAGACTATAACTAATGCAGTAGAAAGGTAAATTGCGATAAAAAGTAGAATAAGATAAAATTGGTTTGTTTTGAATTGGATTGTTTATTTTCCTGTAGCCCTTGGGCACGTATTTATACTCCCACATGGAGAGTTGTACAAGGACACGACTCATATCCTTCCTAAAACAAAACTCCTATCTTTAAGGAAACTGACTCACGCAGGAGTCGGATCTAAAACAATAATATTTATTTCCCTAAACAAACACACCTATTTTAAAGGAAAATAAACGACTCATGCAAGAGTCGGACTCAAACTACTATAATAACAACACTGGTACAAAACACCAGTTTCCTTATACTCCTCGATGGAAACCTTCCATCGGCAGATCCCTGCGACTTCCTTCTTTGGCCACCTGTAGTCTTCTGCTGCCACCAATCGCTCTCACGCCCATCGGCATCGGCAATACTTTCTTGATCTGCAATCGGCAACCACCTTTCATCGGCAATCGGCAATAACCCTTCATCGGCACTTGGCAATGATCCCTCATCGGCAATCGGCAAGGACTCATCATCGGCAATCGGCAATGACTCTGTCAGTAATCGGCAATGTCTCTGTCAGCAATCGGCATCAACAGCTTCATAGCTCAAGCTATCCGACTTCACTAATCAACCTTTGCCGACAAGGACCATCCAGCTTACATCGGCAGCACACTTAGCCTTCTCGCGGTATATCCCTATCAGCAATATTGGCTCAAGATTTCCCGATGCCGATGGAGAACAACTGCGGACCAGTCAAACCTCAGCTCATTTGACACGTGCTAAAAAATGGTGTCAACACATGCCCCCCAGTTTCGGAGCGTATAATATTTTACGAGCCGAAATTCTCTCCACTGTAGCCGTTACCTCCGAGATGGATGCACAGTTTCCTCGATCTGTGTGTGGAACTGCAATTTAATAATGAAATCCCTTGATCGTAGCACGAACGGTTGCAGACCACCTCGATCACCGCGCGTATCTACCGCGGGCCTCTCCACATTCCTGCACAGTGTGTACCACAACCCCAAAATACCCCTGAGTAGGTTTATAAAAGTTGCCAGGACCCACACTACCTTTTTACCCCGAGCTCATTTTCACTTTCACCTCCCGGCCTTCGTCTTCAACCTCCAGCCGCTCTGAAGAACACGAGCTCGAGCAATAGTACCCCTCTGCAATCCAAGGACGAACTGCAAGCATCCTTCAAATCCAATGGCGATCCAAGTTGATATCCCCAAGGTAAGACCTATTCTCCCCTTAATCCAACCTTCCGCTGGTCCTTTTTCTCGCATAAACTTGGATTTATTCCCGTTCCCTGTCTGATTTTTTTTCTTCATTCCTTCGAACCCTAGGAACTGTATAACAAGGTAGTGATCCCGCTTACTGGTTCCACCTTCAGCTGCCTAGGCCCCATGGGCAATCCCGACCCCAGCTTCTTGATCAATGCGGAAACCAATCGGATCCCATTCAGATCTGAATGCTTCAGTCTAGGGTTGTGGAAGGATGCCTTCCGCTCATGGCCCAAATCCACCAAAGGGTGGAAGAACTGGTATCTTAGGGTCGCTAGGGTGCAGCAAGTTTACTGGCAAGAGCGCAGCTTGGACCAATGTATCAGGCTTTCCATTGCCGATATATAGAAGAACGAGAACATGTTAATAACTGCCTCTTATTTTTGGTCAGACACGATGAATGCTTTCTTATTCCGACATGGGCCAGCCACCCCCACTCTTGCCGATGTCCATATGCTGACCACTTAGACGTCTCTTCTGCCAATACCTTCTCCTTATTCAATAGGAAAGCTGAGCACAGAGTAAACACTCGAAACATCGGCGGTTGGATGGGTTACATTCAGGAATATCAGAAAACAGGATCGGTAAACCAGAGGGAGCATGCCACTTTCCTGAATATGTGGTTGGACAAATTCATTTTCTGCGGTAGGGCAGTCGGACCAACTACCATGTATCTTCCAGCAGCTGAGTTGCTTGCCGATGGGACAAAACTTCCCCTGGGCAGATATCTTCTAGGATCGGTATATCGTCTTCTTCATCAAGTATCCCAGAAGTTACTGCTAGGCAAACACATCGGCAACCTTGGAGGCCCCTGGTGGTTTATCAATATGTGGCTGAACGCACAAATGCAGAAAGCGCTTCAGTTTGACTTGTTCGCTCAACGTTTCCCGAGAGACATACCAGAAGACCACCAGTGTGGGGATGATGAATTGGCAACTCGCCCTCCACTCAACTTTGGAGAGGCCATTATAGTGCTGCCAGGGACCGATGCCGATGCGGAGCAATTTGGTCTATTCTTTTAGAAGTTTTACAATGGAATTCCTCCCACAGAACGGACAATGGAATTCCTGCCACAGAACGGCTCTGGTGGCCATATGCCGATGAAGACAACCAGTTCCCACTGCTATTTAACCTTACCGATGGGAATGTACCTGAGAACCAGATAATTATGAAGGCCAGCATCACTCCCCGAGCTATTCCGGTGAACATCTTCGGATCGGGAAAGAACGCCCCTCCATCATTTGAGTTCTACTACCCATCGGTAGCGGCAAGACAACTGGCGTTTGGTCAACTGCCGATCAAGCTCTGTTATTCCAAGGTAGTGAAGCCCAGGTAGACATTCTCCAGCGCTCTAGACTGGAACAAGGTTGTCAACCTTCCTCCTCATACCGATGTGTCAGACCTTGATTTGTCCTCCTGGTCACCAACCTCCTTTATTACAAATGAGTACAAGTCCTGGTGGCAAGAATGGAGGTGTCAACTGTTTGCCAAGTCGTCGCACTGCTATCGGCACATGATCGATGCCGATCACATCGTCCTCGATGACGCAGTAAGTCTTTTATTCCGATGTATTCCTTATTACTTTCCCTCTTTCATTGGCATCTGACCCCCTTTACACCTAACAGGTTGACGATCCGATTCCTCCGATGAGCAGAAGTGGCAAGCCCTTCAAACTCCGAATGATGAGTCTCGTATCACTCATCGGTAACAAGGCCCCCACGTTAGCTACCTTCACTCCTCAACAGGTACCTTCATCGACACCTGTAAATGCCAAGGCTACATCGGTCGTTGCTGCTGCCCTGACGCGGGTGTTTGCAGTAAACTCATCTCCACCTATACCGATTACATACTGTTTAATCGGCAACATTCACTTTGTATAACTTGCATTGAATATTTTCAGGCTATGAGGTCATCGGCAGCTGCTCCCAGCAGACAAGTTCCTTCAAGCCCAGCTGCCGATGCCCCCCAGTCCTCGTCGAAATGGGCTGGATCTCCCACTGCTGAGCCAAGGTAGAAGAGGCGCTTGAGACTGGCTAGCTCATCCTCGCCATCGGCTTCAACTGCACCGCCAACTACCACTGCGCCATCGGCAGGACTGTCAGCAGCCCCAACTCCCGATTACCCGATGGATGACATCTCCGATCAAGAGATCACTATACCTGCTACAATAGAGACGACATCGCCATCGGCACAAGTCAGACACACCATCGTAGGCGCCTCGTCGGCAGAGATTCCATCAGCTCCTATCTCAGATCAACCGATGGATGACGTCCTCGGTCAGGAGACAGTTCCATCCCCTACAGCAGCGGAAGCGGCATCGGTATCGGCGCCGTCAACCGAAGTTCCCGATGAAGAAATACCCGCAATGGCAGTGGAGGCGAGATCAGCATCGGCACCGTTAACCGAAGTACCTGATGAAGAGATGCCTGCAATGGCAACGGAGGCGGTATCGGCATCGGCATCGGCCAAAGCTCCTGACGAGATAACG
Source organism: Microstegium vimineum (assembly GCA_022036555.1). Taxonomy (NCBI): domain Eukaryota; kingdom Viridiplantae; phylum Streptophyta; class Magnoliopsida; order Poales; family Poaceae; genus Microstegium; species Microstegium vimineum. The sequence continues at coordinate 19,761,999 of CM039130.1, read as the reverse complement.
GCGTTGCTGCCACGAGAACCAGGCACTACATCGGAAGCAACGCCAGCAATAACGTCACCAGCACCGACTGCGCCAAGTGCCTCTCCGATGGGAGCTCCTTTATTGGCAACCGCCGCCACTCTTCGGGATGAAGCTGGACCATCTACCATGCTGAGCCCTAGGCAAGAGATTGACTCCAAGATGATAAGTTAATCCCTTAAAAATTCTAGTATAACTTCTCGGTCGGCATATTTTAACTTCTGTCATCCTCAGGCCCAGGATTCTCCAGACAGTCTCTTCTCCTTCGGCATCAACCCTCAGGACAAGGAGGAGCGCCAAGAAGGCCCTATTCGAGCCGACAGCCTATTCTCTTTTGCCATCGACATTCCCGATGATCATGAGGAGGAAGAAAGCTCTGTTCCAGCTCTATCGGCAGAAATCAAAACCAAGCTTGAAGCATTGCTCTCCCTGCTGCTGCAAGACACATCCCAACTCATTCAAGATTCATCGGCAGCAAGGATCATTTTCAAGGATATCCAAAGCTATCTCCCTGTCGATACAGCAGAAGTCCTTCTCCAGGCAACCTTCCTCGACGTTAAACAGATTCAGTACCAGAGGCTTTCCCGTCGCATTGCCGATAGGGCTGCCCAAACCAAGAGCGAGGAAGAGAAGCTTAAGTTCAAAAATATTTGCCGATGAGAAGCACAAAAGCATCGGCCAGGCAGAAGTCTCCATCACCGGTCTTGATCAAGACATCACCCGGCTATCGGCCAGGAAAGAAGAACTGTTGGCTGAGTTACAAAAGGTTGAGGAGGACCTGACTGCAGCCAACCAGCAGAAAACCCAATTATCCGATACCATCAGGGTTCTACAGCAAGAGAGGGACCAGAACGCTCGGCAAGCCATCTTGTGGAAGAAGAAGATCAAGCCGGTCGAGGGCTCTGCCGATGCCGACGCCAAGGAGATAGACGAGATAGAACAGATTCGCCTGCGTGCGATATCAGCCATTCACTCCTTGCTGTAATCCATTTGTCGTATCGGCACAAATGTAACTCTGATAATTCTGGGCCTTGCAATAACATTTACATATTTTTACCGATGTATTATAATTTTTCTTTTCATCGGCATCCAAACGAGCATGCCATACGTCAACCCCTTCGAGATTTTCTGGAATGTACGCATTGCTGGGGGCAGACAGTCTCATCCAATAAGGACTTGATTAGGAAACCACTTCTAGACCTAGAATTCAATCCCGATCGGTAAAATCAATCTCCACGCCAGAGTACCATCGGCAATCTCGTTCACCCAATCATCGGCAATCATCACCGACACCATAACTCATCGAATCGGCTAAAATCCTGAGTAACTTTTAAACAGACCCTGGTATTTAGCCTGATTGTAACAATGATCGGCAACGAGGCTTCATACTTCCATCGGATCAGAATCAGAACAATGCCGATAGACCCACCAAAGAGTACGAGTAACTCCCAGAATGCATGCACCGCACACTTAGTCATCGCAAGCGCGGCAGAATCATTCTTACAATCATCTTCTGGCAGTTAACGAACCTATCGGTAGTACGGCGTCCCATACACAAACCATCGGTAGGTGTCCCCAAGTATAATAATTGAAATTGTCAGTTTGCCGATTGCAACCTTCAAGTCAACAGGTCCATGATTGATCTAGGCCACCGGCCAAGTATCGCTGTTTGCCGATGGATCTCCATCCTTGCGCTTTGGCCTCCACTACTTCTCCCTTGGGAGTTCTGCATCATCGTACAGGTCATTGCGGCGTTGGCGCTGAATTCTTCTTTTCTGGGTTTTTGTTAAACCCTTAGGGCACCGCTGAGGGAGTTTGTTTTTCCAGACAGGCTGGTGCTGCCTTTCATTACTTACATCGGTATTGCTTCCGATGTTTGAATTTCTGGAGAGCACTTCTTCATCGGGTGTTTTTATCTTGGTCTGCTCCTTGCTCTCCCCTTGATCAACCTGCCCGCCAAGCCTGCTATGGGCAATAAGCTTGCCCCCGAGTTGGCCATGTACCGATCTCCTCTCTCTGAGCGGCTTGGCGCACCTAGATGCCCGATCATCCAAACAAGGCTTACTTGACTGATCGGCAGCGTGATACCCGTTGCATTCAGGACAATCACCGGCAGTAGGTAGCTTAATGCTTTCCTCCCAACAGTGAATGAAGAAGGGACACTTCCAATGGTTTTTCCGACGAAGTCACTCCCGATGTTCTTTTTCTTCCTGCCGATATCGTTTATTTCATGATTGCCGATAGTTCTGCCTTGGTAGCTTGTGCGTGATCACTATACCAGGAGCCCTGCTAACACAGGCACCTTTATCGGCAATTCTCTTGCCTTTCCTATCATCGGCAAACCTTCTGACGTCATGCTCAGCCACTTGATGATCAGGATCTACCGATGCACTCTTTCTAGCAGCGTCTGATGCCAGCACCTTAGTTTTTCCACCGGCTTCCACCATATTATTTGGAAATGGGCACTGATCAATTTCCATCAGTTCTTGGACTTTAGGATTTTCAAATTGGATCCGTCCAGAGTTAATTTCTGACTGCAGCTGCTGCCTGAACACTTTGCAATCGTCGGTACAGTGAGAAGTTGTATTGTGCCACTTGCAGTACCTGGTATCCCTGAGCTCCTCGGCCGATGGAATTACCTGATTAGGGGCTAGCTTAATTCGCCCTTCCTAAAGCAATAAGTCAAATATCCCATCGGCCTTCGTGACATCGAAGGTGAACTTTCCAGCCCTATTCTGGCTGAGCGCACAAGGTATCAGCCCCTCATCTTTCACCCATTCAACAGTGCCGATATTCACCTCCTCATCTGACTCGGAGTCCCCTTGTCCGACGAAGAGGACTTTCGCGCCCCCAGTCCTCTTGGGTTTGAACGATTTATCGTCCTGATCAGCCTCTGTGATATCAAAGGTGAAGCTTTCCACCTCGGCATCGCTGATTCTTGGTTCTTCGTCCGAGTCGAAAGCTTCCACTTTCTTGATCGAAAACATCTCGGCGCCTGGATCTTGCCGATACGCAGGCTCGCTCACGGGTTGGGCAGATGGATGAACTTCTTCATACTTCCATGATGAGCAAGTCGGGGCAATTGATACATCGGCAGCACCAATCTGTTGGACGTTATGCATCGGCTGCCTAACCGATGAGCTTCTCTGGACGCCTACTGACTGAGTAGATTGATGTATTTCTTCACATCTTCGCGGTGAACAAGCTAACACGTCCACAGTACCAATCCGCTGAATATTATGCATCGGTTGATTGACCAATGGACAACTCTGAACGTCTACTAGTTGATTAGGTTGACGTACTTCCTCAGGTCTCGACGTCAAAGTACTCGAAGTGTTTGGAGCATACACAGTACCAGCCATTAGAACACCATGCATCGGCTGCGCTGCCGATGGGCCATCTTGCACAGTCACTGGTTTGTGTTGTGGCATTACATTCATCGATGTCTCATTGTATGCTCTTTCTTGCGAGTATTGCAGTGTAGTACCTATTGGTTGATGTACCGATACTTCGCTCGGAGGATTCGCTGGGCGATGCTGGGGAACTTCTGCCACTTGGTGTTCAGGCTGCACATATTGCCTTGGAATCGGCAATTGACCGATCCAGCCTGCATTAGGCATCATCAGCTCATAACTTACCGATGGCTGATAACTAGCTGACTCCCGTAGCCCTTGTACATTCGGATGATAGCCTCGACTTGCGGGTGCCATAGGCTGAGCAGCTATTGCCGATGCAGACTAATTGACACTCAACATGTCTTGTTGCATCGAACAAAGATTTGCCGACGGCTGATAGCCAACTGGCCCCTGCAACCCTTGTTCTCTTGGATGATAGCTTTGATTTGTAGGTACCATTGGCTGAGCAACTATTGCCGATGCAGGTTGACTGGCATGTGACACGCTTTGCATCGGCCAGGAATTCACCATCGGTTGATCGCCAGCTGAGATCTGTCGTTCTTGTACCCTTGAATGATCGCCTTGACCTGTGGGTACCACATCTTGAGCGGTCATTGCCGATGCAGATTGATTGGCAATCGGCACACCTTGTTGCATCAGCCAAGCAGCTGCCGGGGACTGAAAGCCAGCTGAGGCTTGCAACTCTTGTATCCTGGGATGGTAGATTTGATTTGTAGCCACCGTGGGTTGAACAGCTACGTCCGATGCAGGCTGACTGACGCTCGACATGGTCGATCGCATCGGCCAAGAATTTACCGATGTAGGCTGATTAACTGTTGGCATGTCTTACCGCATCGGCCAAGCAGTTGCTGATAGTTGATAACCGGCTGATGCTTGTTCTTGTTGTACCCTTGGATGATTGCTTGGACTCACAGGTACCACAACTTGAGCAGTGATTACCGATGCAGATTGATTGATCATCGGCGTACCTTGTTGCGTTGGCCAAGAAGTTACCGATGGCTGATAGCCAACTGATGCTTGTTGTCCTTGTGGCGCCGGATAATTAACAGCATAGCTACCTCGATTAGCAAGTGTTTCAGTTTGAAGAACCATAGCCTCCATGGGTTGACTTGCAACTGCTGTGCCCTGTTGTATCGGCAACTGACTTGCCGATGATTGGGTGCGCGGCCCTCTGGGCATTGCTGTTTGCAGGTTCCCTGTTGGCGACTGCACCGTTGGAGAGGATGTAGCATAATGTATCACTGGAACCGTCGGCTGTACAGATGTTGCCGATGCCATGGGAGCCTTCCACCCTGCATGGTTAACTTGGACCAATCTTGAATCAGCAGATAGACTTGGATACATACCGTATCCCCAGCAGCTGGCAGAAGTTGACTGACTCTGGATGATAGGTCCAGACATTGCTGAAGCCACCAGATTTGTATTCACCTGAGTAAAGCTTGTTGGGCTCGATCTTGGTGGCATGATTTCATCGGCAGATCGGTTCATAACCGGTGAAGACACCCTTGGAACCGCCGATGGAGTCGCAACAGATGCCGATCCGAGTTGATATTCTGGACTAACATAATATGGTGCCTGTCCCTCGAAAGTGTGCTTGACGGCATTGCATACGGCATCGGACAGCACATTGGATTGGCTAATTAATACATTATCGAATGCAAAATTAACCATCTCTTGTATTTTACCAGGATCGGCGTTGAAAGTGATCTGCCGCGGCGACGGCAGATCTCGCTTCTGTACTGCTTCGCCGATCCCGTTTAGGCTGAAGGATCTAAGATATGAGCGCCTGTATTCCTCCATTGCCTGCTCCAGAGCCTGTTTCTGATGACCTGTCACATCTGCTATGGAGACTTCAATGACACTCCTTGGATTAGTCATGATAAATATATTTATATAATCGGGTCCCACTGGGCGTGCCAAAAGAGGTGTTGACACAAAAAGCGTCAGATTTGTGAACACCTCGGGCTATTACCAAAAACTCGGTATTCCGGAGGCGTGCTAGTCGATTTGACCAATCAATCGACAAGGATGATAACTAGAACAAGCTGAATGAGATGACAGTGATACGCCCGGACGTCAATGCTCAGATTGATCAAGGGTAACTAGAGCAGAGCTAGACGAGGCAAACAGCGATGCGCCCGGATTGCCAAAGCCTAGAGGTACTCCCACGCGGAACTAGCAAGAATTTGACGGAGATCAAGGTGATGCAGCCCGTCGAAAGCTTGAAAGGACTCGTTGAAGACTATAACTAATGCAGTAGAAAGGTAAATTGCGATAAAAAGTAGAATAAGATAAAATTGGTTTGTTTTGAATTGGATTGTTTATTTTCCCGTAGCCCTTGGGCACGTATTTATACTCCCGCATGGAGAGTTGTACAAGGACACGACTCATATCCTTCCTAAAACAAAACTCCTATCTTTAAGGAAACTGACTCACGCAGGAGTCGGATCTAAAACAATAATATTTATTTCCCTAAACAAACACACCTATTTTAAAGGAAAATAAACGACTCATGCAAGAGTCGGACTCAAACTACTATAATAACAACACTGGTACAAAACACCAGTTTCCTTATACTCCTCAATGGAAACCTTCCATCGGCAGATCCCCGCGACTTCCTTCTTTGGCCACCTGTAGTCTTCTGCTGCCACCAATCGCTCCCACGCCCATCGGCATCGGCAATAACCATTCATCGGCACTTGGCAATGATCCCTCATCGGCAATCGGCAAGGACTCATCATCGACAATCGGCAATGACTCTGTCAGTAATCGGCAATGTCTCTGTCGGCAATCGGCATCAACAGCTTCATAGCTCAAGCAATCCAACTTCACTAATCAACCTTTGCCGACAAGGACCATCCAGCTTCCATCGGCAGCACACTTAGCCTTCTCGCGGTATATCCCTATCAGCAATATTGGCTCAAGATTTCCCGATGCCGATGGAGAACAGCTGCGGACCAGTCAAACCTCAGCTCATTTGACACGTGCTAAAAAACGGTGTCAACACATGCCCCCCAGTTTCAGAGTGTATAATATTTTACGGGCCGAAATTCTCTCCACTGTAGCCGTTACCTCCGAGATGGATGCACAGTTTCCTCGATCTGTGTGTGGAACTGCAATTTAATAATGAAATCCCTTGATCATAGCACGAACGGTTGTAGACCACCTCGATCACCGCACATATCTACCGCGGGCCTCTCCACATTCCTGCACAGTGTGTACCGCAACCCCAAAATACCCCTGAGTAGGTTTATAAAAGTTGCCAGGACCCACACTACCTTTTTACCCCGAGCTCATTTTCACTTTCACCTCCCGGCCTTCGTCTTCAACCTCCAGCCGCTCTGAAGAACACGAGCTCGAGCAATAGTACCCCTCTGCAATCCAAGGACGAACTGCAAGCATCCTTCAAATCCAATGGCGATCCAAGTTGATATCCCCAAGGTAAGACCTATTCTCCCCTTAATCCAACCTTCCGCTGGTCCTTTTTCTCGCATAAACTTGGATTTATTCCCGTTCCATTTCTGATTTTTTTCTTCATTCCTTCGAACCCTAGGAACTGTATAACAAGGTAGTGATCCCGCTTACTGGTTCCACCTTCAGCTGCCTAGGCCCCATGGGCAATCCCGACCCCAGCTTCTTGATCAATGCGGAAACCAATTGGATCCCATTCAGATCTGAATGCTTCAGTCTAGGGTTGTGGAAGGATGCCTTCCGCTCATGGCCCAAATCCACCAAAGGGTGTAAGAAGTGACAATAGTAGTGAATTCAAAAATACAAGAGTTGATGAGCTATGTGTAAAGCTTGGAATCAAGCATCAATTCTCATCCAAGTACACTCCACAATCAAATGGCCTTGTTGAGAGGAAGAATAGAACATTGATTGATATGGCAAGGTCTATGCTTAGTGAGTACAATGTGAGTCCCTCCTTTTGGGCCGAAGCTATCAACACCGCTTCCTACTCTAGCAACCGGTTGTATTGTCACCCAATGATGGAGAAGACACCATATGAGCTATTGAATGGAAGAAAGCCCAACATTGCATACTTTAGAGTGTTTGGTTACAAATGCTATATCTTGAAGAAAGGCACAAGACTTGGAAAGTTTGACAAGAAATGTGATGAAGGGTTCTTACTTGGTTATTCAACCACAAGTAAAGCCTATAGAGTGTGGAATTCGGCTAGTGGTATACTTGAGGAGGTTCATGATGTTGAATTTGATGAAAGCAATAGCTCTCAAATTGAAAATGAGAATCTAGAAGATGTCAGTGGACCTCAATTGGCAAATGCTTTAAAGAGCATCGATATTGGTGATATTAGGCCAAGACAAGTGATTGACATTGAAGATGACAAAGATTAAGTGCTCAACTCACCAAATGTGCAAGCTAATGGTTCTCAAGTGCAAGATCAACAAGTTGCTAGTTCATCTCAACCAAGCTCAAGCAATCAAGTTCCTATTCTTCAACCAACCAACATTGCAAGAGATCACCCCATTTATCAAATAGTTGGTGACATTAAAAGTGGTGTTCAAAAAAGATCAAGATTGGCATCCTTTTGTGAGCACTACTCATTTGTATCATCCATAGAGCCAACAAAGATTGAAGTGGCCCTACAAGATATTGATTGGGTCAATGCAATGCATGAAGAGCTCAACAATTTCACAAGAAATCAAGTTTGGGAGCCAGTTGAAAGACCCAAGAACTACAATGTGATTGGCACAAGATGGGTATTTAGAAACAAGCAAGATCAAGATGGTATAGTTGTGAGAAACAAAGCAAGATTGGTAGCTCAAGGATACACTCAAGTTGAGGGTCTTGACTTTGGAGAAACTTATGCACCGGTTGCAAGATTAGAGGCAATTAGAATTCTTTTGTCCTATGCATGTGCACACAACATCAAGTTATATCAAATGGATGTGAAAAGTGCTTTCTTGAATGGATATATCAATGAGCTAGTATATGTTAAGCAACCTTCCGGTTTTGAAGATGACAAAAAGCCCAACCATGTGTACAAGTTGAGAAAGACTTTATATGGCTTGAAGCAAGCACCTAGAGCATGGTATGAAATATTGAGGGATTTTCTCTTATCCAAAAGGTTCATCATGGGTAAGGTTGATACTACTCTCTTCACCAAGAAGCTTGGCAAGGATCTATTTGTGATACAAATCTATGTTGATGACATCATATTCGGTTCAACCAATCAAGATTTTTGTGAAGAGTTTGGCAAGATGATGGCAAATGAGTTTGAAATGTCAATGATTGATGAACTTAGCTACTTCCTTGGACTTCAAATCAAGCAATTGAAGAATGGCACCTTTGTGAGTCAAGGCAAGTATATCAAGGATATGATGAAGAAGTTTGGCTTAGAAGATTCAAAAGGCATGAGCACTCCAATGGGAACTAATGGACACTTGGATAGTGATGCTAGTGGCAACATGGCGGATCAAAAGTTGTATCGGTCTATGATTGGAAGCTTACTCTATGTGACCGCTTCTAGGTAGGATGTCATGTTTAGTGTATGCATGTGTACAAGATTTCAAGCCTCTCTAAGAGAAAGTCACTTGAAGGCTACAAAGAGAATATTGTGGTACTTGAAGCATACACAAGATGTTGGATTGTGGTATCCCAAGGGGTCTAACTTTGAGTTGATTTAATATTCGGACTCTGACTATGCGGGATGCAGTGTTGATAGAAAGAGCACATCGGGCACATGTTAATTGCTAGGCATGTCACTTGTATCTTGGTCATCAAAGAAGCAAAATAGGGTTGCACTCTCTACCGCCGAAGCCAAATACATAAGTGCGGGTAGCTGTTGTGCTCAATTGCTTTGGATGAAAGCAACTTTGAATGACTTTGGAATTAAATTCAAGCAAGTGCCATTGCTATGTGACAATCAAAGTGCGGTGAAGCTAACCAACAATCTGGTTCAACATTCAAGAACCAAGCACATTGACATAAGGCACCACTTCATAAGAGATCATCAACAAAAGGGTGATATTACAATTACAAGTGTTGGCACTGATGATCAACTTGACGATATATTCACCAAGCCATTAGATGAGAAGAGATTTTGCAAGATAAGAAATGAATTGAACATTCTTGACTTATCAAATATGAGTTGATGCACCCCAAATATATGACATGCCTCTCCTTCGAGCTATGCAAGGTAAAAGTTGATTGACATGTCATTCATCCTTTTCTTAGGACTTGTGTAGTGCATCTAGACATCAATGCATTAGGATCATTCATGAAAATAAAATGAATTGGATGCTTATATGGTACCACTATTGCTTCTATGCTTAATATGATCTAGTGGTAGCATATGACATGTTTGTAGGCTTGCAATCCTAGTGCTTGATCTAGAATATGACCTTCAATTGGTTAACTCAACATGGGCAAGATAACCATTCTAGGATGTGTGAAGAAGCTTGTTCATGGTTGAAACCGAGTTAACTATGTTGAACAAGTAATCTAGATTGATCCACAACTAAGCTTCTCTCCAATAATCAACTCTTTGAGCACATCTTTTATGATAATAGATGACAAAGGGGAAGAAGTAAGTACCACAAAGAAATATTTGAAAATTTTGAAAATAAAAGCAAACAAGTAGGGGGAGCAAGCCTATGAATAAAGTTGTTGCATATCCTTGTGCATTCATAAGTGCTTGCTTGCATATGTATTTATATTCATGACTTGCTTGTGTGGTAGAAACATAATTTCCTTGATGCTTGAAGTACTAGCATGCTTAGATTTTTAAAGTTAAGATTTTCAAGTAGTATTTCAAGTTTGCTCTCAAGTGGTTTCTATGCGTTCATGGTGCTAAGGATGGTATAATATTGCACTCCGATTGGTATCATGCTTCAAAGGTCCATTTCTTATACCTTAGCATCATTTGGTAGCATTCACTCTCCCACAATTCCTTTTATGCACATGTGATCAAAATGAACCAAACTCATATATCACATATGTAGGGGGAGCTAATACTACCAAAGTTGAAATTTTCATTCAATATATTCATTTGTGAAAGGTTGTCATCAATTACCAAAAAGGGGGAGATTGAAAGCCCAAGTTTGGTTATGGTTCATTGATGAATCCTATGGACTAACCCTATGCTTAAGCATGTGATCTAGCTAGGGTGATCCAACTTGAAACATGGAGCTAGATGGATGATCATGATGGATCAAGTACTCCATGGACAAGGAAAAGATGGATTGGAAATGGATCAAGGCAAAGGTATAACTATAGGGCCATTTTCGGTTTAGTGATCAAGACACTATAGAGTGTGATCACATTTAGGATAGATAGCCGTAATATCAAGAAGGGGAAAACGTGTTGTGATTGCGGTTATCAAGTGCTACTAGGTGTGGTCCTTCTTGCATTTGCATTAATCAACCTAGTTACATAACCTTGCTTAAAAGACATAAAATATATGCTAAACACCTGCACTAAGGAAGTACTCTAAGTGTTTGGCACATTGGAGCAAGGATTGAAAAGATAGAGGAAAGAAAGGATCAAGACAAATGCATCGAACACTGGCGACGGACGCTGGCTCAAGGGCATCAGAGCGTCTGATGCATAACCCTAACTCAGCTTCAGCGCAGACTTTACAACGGACGCTAAAGAGCGTCTGATGGCTATGCGACAGACGCGTCCAATGGATGAGGGAGCTGTCGGGAAGCTCTCTATACTCGCGACGGATGACATCAACGAACGCTGAAAAGATCGCAAAGGACGCTAGGCTTAACTCGGATGAGCGTTCGATGGTTGGAAAACTCACAGACACAAGGGCAACGGACGCTACCGAGCATCCAACGACAAGGAAACAGACGCGTCCATTGGACGCAGCAGCTCTCTGGATACTCTTTGGACACGCAACGGACGTTGGTAATGGAGTGTCCGATGCAACATTGAAGAGCGTCCGTTGGACACTTCTTAGCAGTAACAGCTAGTTTTTGAAGGGGGTCTATTTAAGGCCCATGGCTGGTTCTAGCTCTCTCTCTTGCTTCATTCCATTCTTGCATACTCTTGTGAGCTATGGTGAACCTCTCCCACTCATCTCTTTGATCACTTGTTCATTCCAAAAGAGATAGAGTGCATCCAAGTGCATTTGCTTAGTGATTTGCATCTATTAGCACTTGGTGTTCGTCATCGCCACGGTTTTCTTGTTATTATTGGTTTTTGCCAACACCTAGACGGCTCAGGCGGTGGAGAAGCTTCGGCACATGTTGGAGATTGTTTGTGGCTGGCTTCATTTATTGTGAGAGGGCTTGTACCCACCTCGGTGGAGCGCCAAAGGGTAACTCTAGTGGATTGCTCGTGTCATTGAGTTACTTTTATTTCGGTGAATTCTTGTGGCGCCCGAGTAGTGGGCTAAGCTTGTGATTGCCTATCAGCCACGGAATCACCATTTGAGTAGTCGACACAACGGGGACTAGCTTGGTGGCAACCAAGTGAACCTCGGGAGAAAATCTTTGTGTCAACCTCGTCTCCTAGCTACTCTTGGTGATCATCTTGTGATTGGCTATTGACATTGGTATATTCTTTTCACAAGGCATCGGTATAACAATCACCTCCTCACTTGTATTTAGTTCTTTCATTTCTTGCCTAGTTCACTCTCTTGCTAGGTTGTTAGTTTAGCTTGTTAGTTGTTCTTCCTAGCTTGAGTTGAGTGTCTTAGGTTTTGCTATTGATTGTTAGACACTCATCTAACTATAATTGCTTAGATAGGTGGCTTGCACCCCTAGTAGAGCTAGAGCAAGAAAGCTTCACTTCAGTATTAATCTAACCTTTCCTCTAGTGTTTTGTAGAATTTTTATTAGGCTATTCACCCCCCTCTAGCCATCTAGGACCTTTCAAGCGGATGGGGCGGCGCTGGTGGGCCACTCATGGTGGCAGTTACGAGAAGGGGAGAAAGGGCATCGACGACGCTCATCGTTTTGACTGGAGGTAGGAGAGGAGTGGGCGGTGACAGGCGGGGCCGGGTGGTCAGTGGGTGCAGGTCGCACTGACGTGCTGGCCCTAGGTGGCAGCGAGACGGGGGGTGAGCGGGCGGGTGCGCGGGTGAGAGAGGAAAAGGGGGGAAGCTGGGCCGGCTGCGCGAGCGGTCCAAAAGGGAGGAAGGGGGACGGAGGGAAGGAAAAAGGTTTTTTCCTTTTTTTGAAAACTATTTTTCCAAAACATGCTCAAATTCAAACATAGTAGTTTGAATTCAAACACTCTCTTTTAAATTTTATAAAACAAAAACACAAAATTTTATAACACAACTTTTCGTTTTATTTTAAATAAAAGGATGAAACTTATTTGATGCTTAAACGAGGATTTTAATAAATCATTTTTCAATTGAATTTTGAAAAAGAGTTTTGGAATACTTTTAAATTCCTTTGCATTTTTAACAAAACCACACATACATTAAACCATATGCAGAGGCATGAGTGCACAAACATTTGCTAGCTCTTAGAAGTTTTAATTTGATAAAAGTTTTTAATTTCCTACATTTTCATGACCAAATAAAACCATAATTAAATCATTTTAGCTCTAGTTTCTAGAAAGCAAAATTTGGGGTGTTACACTGGACAGGGTTACCGAGGCGAAGGTAGAGGCTGAGGAGATCCTAAGACACATCAGGTAGGCGCAGTGCTAGAGACAGAGGAGCAGGAGGACGCTATAGTTCAGGGCCTCGCCGAGTCGGAGCTCGCCGCACTTGACACACAGCTAGAGGGCAATGCTCCCGACGACGTCCCGTCTGATAGCACGGACAATGACTACAAGCCCATGTCACTTGTGGCTCCATGCTCACACGATCACGCAGGTGGCTCCCGCTCTGCTCCAGCTCAGGCCACCTCTGACCCAGCACTCCTTGCCATCCTTGATAGGATGCAGGCTGAGCAGTAGTGATAGGCCGAGGAGCAGAGGAGATAGGCAGAGGAGTAGCGGCGTCTGGCCGAGGATCAGAGGAGATAGGCAGTCGCTCGGGTAACAGCTCAGGCAATAACTCAGGTGCAGCTTTAGGCTAGATATGATGAGTTCAAGCTCTAGTTCCTGTCATTTTAGCCGTTTTATTCTCCGATAGTTTAGGTCTCCTAGTGGTTCATTTCTATGGGTCAGACACCATTTCAGATTGGCTTCACCTCGACCCGGGCTGCTTCCATTTCCGAGATGACACGAGACTTGTCAGCGAGCTACAGTAAGCTGACCGGTGAGCCCACTCCTAGCTCAGGCCACCTCCAACCCAGCACTCCTTGCCATCCTTGATAGGATGCAGGCTGAGCAGTAGTGACAAGCTGAGGAGCAGAGGCGACAGGCCGAGGAGTAGCGGCGTCTGGCCGAGGATCAGAGGAGATAGGCAGCCACTCAGGTAATAGCTCACGCGTAGCTTCAGGCTAGATATGACGAGTTCAAGCTCCAGTTCCTATAATTTTAGTCATTTTAGTCTTTGATAGTTTAGGTCTTTGTTGGTACAAGTTATGACTATCTTTTACATATCTAAAATGTTGCCACCAACCTCTGGATCAAGGATAAAACAAACACATCATGAGCATATTTTATCAAATAACCAGTTCCACATATCCATGAGTGTTTGAGTGCAGGAATGAACAAATGAAGCAAGTGAGAGCTAGTGGGACCCACATAGGGGGTCAGCCGACCACCCTATGGGCCCACTTGGCTCCCCTCCCGGCCATGATCCAAGAGAAGCATCCCAGAGTGATTTCCAACCCTTGGATCACTCTATGCTTTCTCTCAACGGCTCACAAGCAAAGCACATGGATCCATGGGCCCACACCAAGGAGATAAACGTGACAACCACCTCAGAACTAGTAATTAATATCAATGACAAGTGGGGCCAACATCAGGACAGCAGAGGTGGGCCAGAACCCCCAAGAGGTGATAGGACATCCTCCATTATGACCCGTTGGCAAAGACGCAACAAATAATGGGCTAAGTGACCCAGTTGTAGTCGGGCGGCGAACGTGTGAGCCTCTGAATAATTCCACCTTGCTTAGCTTGGGCGGAGGAAGCCACCTTAAAAGGGAGAGCCACCCTTCCCCTATCAGAGTAGTTTTTTAGGGAGATTGGGCCTTTCTCTGAGTGGGTGTGCCTAAGAACTGTTGGGGTCCGGACAACCTCAATTTATCGGGCCTCGGCCAACCCTACCTGGGCCGGATGTATCATTTGGTATCAGAGTTGGGCCCTTGTTTAAGGGGGTGGGAATGATGAGGACATCCTCCATTATTACCCGTTGGCAAAGACGCAACAAATAATGGGCTAAGTGGCCCAGTTGTAGTCGGACGGCGAACGTGTGAGCCTCTGAATAATTCCACCTTGCTTAGCTTGGGCGGAGGAAGCCACCTTAAAAGGGAGAGCCACCCTTCCCCTATCAGAGTAGTTTTTTAGGGAGATTGGGCCTTTCTCTGAGTGGGTGTGCCTAAGAACTGTTGGGGTCCGGGCAACCTCAATTTATCGGGCCTCGGCCAACCCTACCTGGGCTGGATGTATCAAGAGGGGGGTCGGCCGATCCACACCTGGGCCCACCAGGACCCACTTAGTCCCTAACCAGTGGGACTTCATCCAAGGAGGCAAGAGAGGGCCCACTGGCCATAGGGGGGATCGGGCGATCCACCCCTGTAACACCCTAAAATTTGAATTAGTAAATTAGGTTTGAATTTGTTTAATTTGATTTATTTCAAATAATCTCTGTGAAGCATAGAATTCAATAAATAAAACTAAATTAAATATCATGCTAGGGTTAACTTATGTGATGCATTTGATGCCTCTACATTTTCTTGTTTGGTTGGTTTCCAAAATTCAAAGAATATAATTCAAATCCACTTTGAAAATAAATTTGGAAAATGTTTGGAAAAAGAAAAGAAAAAGGAAAACTGAAACCCGCTCCCTATCTCCTTTCGGCCCAGTCGTCAGCCCGGCCTGCTCTCTCTCTCCCTTTCCTTCTCTCCGCAGTGGGCTGGCCCAACTCGGCCACAGGCCCGCGCAGAGCCGCACCTCCCTCTCTCTCTCTCCCGCTGATGATGTGGCCCCGCGTGTCAGCCGCCCTCTTCTCCTTCCCGTGTCCGCTCCGGACTCTGGCGCGCCGCAACGCCGCGTCCGCCGACGCCGCAACCGCCTTCCCCTGCGGTTTCCACGCTCCCCTCCGCGTGGGACTCTCCTCCCCTCGGCCCGCCATAAATAGCGCCGCCCCCTCTCGTCCTCGCCTCGTCCTTGTCTCGACCCGCAAGCTATAGCAGCGCCGCCACCGAACGAAGCACGCCGCTGAGCCGCCCAACCGCCGTTCTGTGCGTCTCCGACCGCGGTAAGCCTCTCCGGCCCTCGCATCACCTTTGTGTGTCTACGGAACGTCGTTCCTCTCTCTTTTCTCCCTCTGTTGTGCTCTGTTGGACCTCGCCGTCGTGCACAGTGGCTCCGCTACTGCTGTCCACCGTCGACGACCTTCCTCCGCCCTCGATCGAGCCCCGTAGTGGCCCTGGGTGGGTTCGCCGTGCTCTCCTCTTGCTCCCCGAGCCTTTTCCCAGCCGGATTGGACACCCGAGCCCCTAACCGCCTTGCGCAGAGCACCCGCCGCCGCGGTTCACCGCCGTCGGTGCTTCCCGTCCATCCCCGAGCCTCGCCGTTGCCCTAGGCGAACTCGCGCTGTCGTCCTCTATCTCCCAATGTGCTCGGATTTGAAAACGGGGCACCAAAGCTCCCGATCGGCTTACGCCGATGAGCCTCAGGCTCGGCCGGTCATGGCGCCGCCGCGCGCCGCCATACTCCGGCCACAGCGCCGCCCACTCCCTCCCTCTCTCCCCTCTATTCTAATCTGAACCACCGACATCAGATCCAACGACCCAGATTGGCCGATACCCCTTCGGGTGGTAACTTTGCTAAAGAGCCCCTGCCTTTTTCTAGTCCTCAACCCGCTGTCCTAAAGCGGATTCCAGCAATGCGCTTTCCCCTTTTGAAAACGTATTCCCTTTTCAGATCAGTTTGATTCGATTTTAAAAGAAAAACCCTAATTACAGTTTTGCCACTGAATTTCAAATGCTTATAATTTGCTCGTTTTAAATCCAAATCGATCCGTTCAAGTTGCGTTAGATCCGTAATTTTATGCTCTATCCAGTAGTATAGATTTCATCTATGTTAATTACTTTTGAAAATCAAAGTAAATTAATTTGGTAATTCTTTAATCTTGCCCTTTTCAAAATCCTGTTTAATCTATAACTTATTCATTTTAGATCCGATTAGCGTGGTTCTCGCGTCTTTGTGATCGTAGTAAAGTATAGATCTGTTTTATAATCTTTTCAAAACCTCTTTATTGTTTATGGTGTAATGTTCTGATCATATCTTATTTGCTTCGTGTATGATTGTTCGGATGATTGCGTGGTGATGTTGATCGAGTACAACCGGTGAGATCTTCGGTGAGCAAGAGTTCTTTGCAGCAGATCAGGATCACCAAGAGCTTTGGGATCAAGGCAAGTTTAACATGGGATCATCCTTGTTACCTATTTCACCCTAATTCATCTAGTCATGATTGCATGTGTCTAATTTGATTCCTATTAGATCTATACCATAGCTTTGTTATCCTTTACCTTGTCACCATGGGTTTCATGCATTTGGGTAGCTTTGCTATGCTTTACATAATGAATATTGAATCGAATGTTGATTAATGATATATGCAACAATGAGATAAAATTGGCTTTTATAGCAACATGAAATAGGACCCCACTGTAGGGCAAAAGCTGGGACTTAAATGCAACCATGAGTGCTATAATGGCTCTGGCTTTAGTCAAGTATGAAGATTCGTACTGGCATGTTGACAGTTCGTGAAAGGCACCATTGCCGAGCTGGTTGTAGGGCATGTCCTAGGGTGGTTACCGCTTCGAAAGGTACCATCGAGTAGGGGCTTTACATACCCCTTGCCCTTGGGTCCGTAGGGTCTGACAACATGTTGGGAAGACTTTTGAAAGACTTCATAGTGTTCCCTGCCCACTCACCTTGGAAGTGTTATGGGAGGTATAAACCCGGGCATATGGGCAACATGGCTTGTGGGTAAAGTGTATAACCTCTGCAGAGTGTAAATCTATCATGATAGCCGTGCTCATGGTTACGAGCGGCCTGGAAAACTCACAGTGTAGATGATCATGTTGTTTAATGTTTAATTGTTAATGATGGTTATTAATCTTATCATGTGGTTATCAACTGGGTTTGCATAACTAAAGCTAAGTGTTGGTAAAACTTGACCAAGATAAAAGCAACCGCAGTACAGACAGTGTCAGCCTTTGAGCTTCATAACCCTATGTTACTCTTGCTGAGTACTTTAAGTGCTCACTCTTGCTTTCTCAACCCCTTCAGATGGCTATGAAGACTACCGTGAGGAGTACTAGGCTAGTGGTCAACCAGTCGGCGTTCCCTGTGAAGTGGAGCTTCGTTGCGAGAGTTATCTTTATTTTCCGCTGTTATGTTTAATAAATATTATTCGTTATGTAATAAGCACTCAGTGATGGTACTATTTAAAGATTTGTCGACTTATGTGTGTGATTGATCTCTGGGCACACACGAGTTATTCATATTCAATTTTATTCTTAAAATTGGGTGTGACAACCCCATAGGTCGGTTGGCTCCCCCCCCAACCGCCATACTCCTCCCCCACGTGTTGGATCACCACCATCCATGTCTTGGTCGGTTTCTAAGTCGGTTGGATCCAATGGTGGAGGATGGAAGGCCCTGGATCGCTGACGTGGCGCTGGAGTAGCCCCTACTCCACCCCCCACTATAAATAGAGGGCCATACCCCCCTCTCTAGACATGGTGAAGAATCCTACAAGCTCCATTCCTTTGAATTGTTCTAGTAGTTAGTCTAGAGTGGGAGTTAGAGTTGAGTCGAGCTTGCTCAGGATTCTGGAGTTGTCTTCTGGGAAGTCTGGTATAGCTCTTGTATCTTTCCTTCTTTGTAAGACTTTATCTTTATTAATATATTATCCATTCCCTTTACTTTACTTAGTATTTACTTTGAGCATTACTATACTAGATATAGTATGGTTATATGCTTTTGCTCTTTAATAGCCTTTACATTTATAGTCTGTGATCCTTGTGACCTTTCCTGTATGCGATCATTGCCTATCATAGGGTGCTTTGATTAGTGATCGTAGTCAAAGTATTAAGTTGTGTGTAAGGGTGGTGCTTATACATTAACTTATCCTTGGTTATCGCTTGATGCATGAATTATTTGTGGTAGCTAGCAAGAGGTGATAGCCTTGTCTAGTCGTTGTATTCCACCACGTGTTTATAGGCAAGTTCTTAAAAGGTAAGGCCCCCAAAAGAAGAGCGCGCGGTCCGGTAGGAGTTTTGTCCTCCTACTGATCTATCACCTCGCCTAGCATACTTGTATTGAGGAGGCAAACTATAGTGTTTAGGACTAGTTAATTAGCTAAGTATATTGAAGTAGAGTGAATTGCTTAGGAGTCCCTTGTACTCTCTCATTGTCCTCCCACCTAGCTAATATGTCTAGTCCGTTCTAAGTATCATTTACCTAGGCTCTTTCATTCATCAACCCATTCCTATCACATTTATCATTTACCCCCCTATACTAGTTGGTACTCAGTTAAGGTACTTTCTAGGACCTCTCTCTAATTATCATTTCTTGCTCAGCTTTCCCTTGGGATAAAATAAATTACGATACCTTGGAATACTCCTAGGTGAAGTGCTACAACGGTATAATCTGTGTGCTTGCGGATTTATCCAATAGTCATAAGAAATACCCATAAGCATTTCTGGCGCCGTTGCCGGGGATAGGGATTTATCTCTATTTTTGGTACGACGCTAAGAAGTGTCAACAAGCATTTCTGGCACCGTTGCCGGGGAAAGCATAGCCTAGAATTTTTAATTAGATTGAGTCCGGAAATTATCGTTAACTTAGTTATCAATTAGTCATAGGGGCTTACCCCTATCTGTGTCTTCCTTTATTGTGGAGCCAGACACTTTATGAGCGTTTTCCAACTGCCAGGAAACTACCTAGAGGATCCTGAGCAGCTGTTGAGGAGGTCTAGACGTCCTCAAGTCCCACCTCAGAGGTTCATCTCGAACCGGAATCCGTTCAAGGAAGGAGGCTCTACACCACCACTCAAGGAAGCTATGGCCCAGAAGGAGATCTCTGACTTCTCGGCTCCGTTAGCTACCCACGTAGCTCAGGGCCCCGAGGTCAACTTCGGGGTTGCCACCTTCGAGCTGAAGCCCGTCTTGATCCACATGGTGCAGGCCAACCCATTCTACGGAAAACCCCATGAGGATGCCAATGCTCATCTCCAGCACTTCATGGAGAGTGGCGTCTGACGCCATTCATCTTTGCCTTTTCCCATTCTCGCTATTGGGGAAGGCGAAGCAATGGTTCTACGCCCACAAAGAAGAGGCCACTACATGGGAGAGGTGTGCTAACGCATTCCTCAAGAAGTTCTTCCCGACGGGCAAAACCAATGCCCTTCGTGGAAAGATTTCGAGCTTCCAACATCAATCTGATGAGATGATTCCCAAAGTATGGGAGCGTCTCCAGGAGTATGTTCGAGCCTGTCCTCATCATGGGATAGACGACTGGCTCCTGATTCAAGGGTTCTACCATGGGCTGACCAGAATGGCCCGTAGTCACCTTGATGCTGCCGCTGGAGGGGCATTTCTCCAACACACAGTGAGAAGTGCCAAGGACCTCATCGAGAAGATGGTAACCAACCAAGGTTGGGGTGAGGAACGTCTCCAGCCAAAGAAAAGAGGTATGCACACCGTCAGTGAGGTGGGCATGCTCTCTGCCAAGATGGACCTCTTAATGAAGAATATAGATGAGAATTCCAAGAAGGAACGAGAGGCCATCTACCTCGTCGCCGCTGCACAAGCTATTGAAGTTGATCCATGGTGTGAGGTGTGTGTAGGAAATGATCACTCAGGTAACAGTTATCCTGAGACACCGAAGGAGGACGTGAACTTCATCAGCAATAACAACAACAACAACGGGTATCGACCCCAACAACAAGGAAGCTGGAATTCGCACCCCTTCTACCAAGGTAATGGAGGTAATAGTAATTACAATAATTACAATTCTTACAATAACCAACCTTCATTAAAAGATCTTGTTCTTGGGCAATCTAAGATTAATGATGGTATAAATAAGAAAATGATTACCACTGATAAAGTTCTTGAAACTCTTGGTGAGAAAATGGATAGCTTCACAACTGCTATGAAGAATCAATTGAGCTTTAATAAAATGTAAGAAACCCAATTAGCTCAACTAGCAGCAGCTATGCCATCTTTAGAACGGGGTAAGATCCCTGGGAAACCAGAGGACTCCATTGAGCATGTTAACTTAGTTACAACAAAGTTTGGTAAGCCTCCACTTCGCTCCAATTGGGGCTATCTTCTCGATCCTCCCTTCATCATGAAGAAGGAAGATCCAGGCCACCCGACAATCAAGTGCTCAATCGGACAACATACATTCCACACTGCCTTCTGCAATCTTGGATCGGGCGTCAACATCATGTCAAAGGTAACATATGACAATCTCTTAGGAGGACCTTTGGTCCCCACATGTGTTCGCCTGCAGATGGCCGATCTGACCATACAGTTTCCCGAGGGACTCGTGAGAGATATCTTGGTAAACATCCAAGATGAGTACATCCCCACCGACTTCATCATCCTCAACATGGGAGCTAATGTGGAGGTCCCCGTCATCTTGGGACGGCCCTTCCTCAACACCACCAACGCGGTCATTTACGTTGGATCAGGCCAGATCCACTTCTAGTTCCCAAGCCATAAGGTAAAATGTGCTTTAAATGGTTATAAACTTAACAAACAGGTTAAAGCACAACCACCAAGAAGAAAAGTTCGAGCCCCGCGCCCAAAGAAGCAATACCTAGAGGCCAAGATCAACAAACTCGAGGAGGATGGACCTGCCAATCCAAGGTAGGTGAGGAAAGCAAGAGAGGTGCACACCCCGCGGTCTCCGTCTCCGGAGCCATCAGGTGCACCCGAAGAATAAACCAGCAGGAGAGTCCTACTCCGAGGACTTAAAATCAAGGAGCCTTTGCCGAAAGGTAAATCGGTAGTTATCTTTTATTTTCCTTCTTTCATTTAGTTAAAACCTTTACTTTCATACTTAAAAATTAGAAATAACAAAGTTAGTTTAAATAAAATTTGAGAATTAGATTAGCATTAAAATTTGACAAAAGGTAGGGCCAATAGGGTGGTCAGTCGATCACCCTATATACCCCATCTTGGCTTACTTGATTAAGGAGCATGTAGGAACCTTTATAAAAGAAAAAGAAAAAATGGAGGACTAGGGTGGTCGGCCGACCATCCTATGATCCACTTGATCATCCCTCTTTATCCCCTACCATCCTTTGTCTAAGAATCTCATGATATGAGTAGTGTTTCTTTCAAAAATCAGATTTATCCTTAGGAGACATCTCTTTTTCTTTGTCATGCTTTACATCAATCACTTTTGGTTAAAGCATGTCACATCCTTGTCTCCCATTACTCCTTGTCTAAAGTGGAGAATCATGACACCTTCCACTTTCACTTTTTCATGCTTTGCAAAAGAAAACACATCAATCACCTTTGAGCAAAGCATGACATACCTTTGTTCCCCACTACTCTTTGTTTAAAGAGGAGAATCTTGACCACTTTAACTCAGCCTTTGATCACATCACATAGCATCTTTCACCTTTCACCAAGCACTAGAAAAATCATGAGGGGATTCCCCACCATGGGGTGGTCGGCCGACCACCCTATGGTCACCTCCTCCCTCTCTTTTGCTTTGTGAAGAACAGTCACTAAGGCTTGTGATCATGGCACCCAAGGAGCACGCCCATGGGTGGTCGGCCGACCACCCCATGGCACCCCCTTGGTGCCATCTCCTCTCCCCTATAAAACCCCATGCAAGGAGAGCTCATTCCCTCACACCTCAACCAGAATTCAGTTCTATCTCAAGACTCTCCTTGCCTTGCTCTCTCCCTTCAAGAGAAGTAGTGATACTCTCCCTAGTCTTGCCCTTGTGTTCTTCTTCCTCTCCAAAGATGAAGAACCCATTGACATCCGCATTCAAGAAGATGAAGCAAGCCATAGGTGGCAGCTCGTCTCGTCGCTCCCACCCATCCGAGGATAGCTCTCATGGAAGAAGAAGGGGAGGTTCTTCCTGATACACTTGGGAGGGTCTCCAAACCGAAGAACACCCTCGGCAAGAAGAGGTGTCGACAGAGGTACCCCATATTGGGACATTCATGGTGCCCCGATGAGGACCTATGATCTGCAAAGCGGTCTCGAGTTCAATCAACTAGAGTACCAGAGGTATTCTCTCTTCAGGATCGATCTTTTGAGGACACATGGATATTGGATCCAAGTCTTCTCTCCAACGCAGGTATGACCACTCAGTTTAATACTATCTTTTCAGCTCTTGGTTGGTTTGGCTTTTGGCAAGTAGATGAACTAGGAGTTGAGTTGCTCTCTTTAGAATTCTTATGCTCTCTCCAAGTTTCTAATGTTGGAATTACCTTTTACATGTTTAATCAAAATCAATGTTTAACCAAGGGTCAGCTAAGTGTTGCTCTTGGTTTTGAAAATTCATGCTTGATAGATTTAAACCTTTTCATGCGTAAGTTCAACAAGAGAAAATTTTGGTCCTCTATCTCTGCTCTTAATGATTGCTCGAATCCTAAGCCTGAGGACATTCACAATCCAACCCTTCGCTTTATGCATCTTTGGATGAAATTAACTTTGTTTCCTGGAAGTGATGCTAGCTTCATAAGTGACATGGAATTAAAATTGCTCTATGCCATGGTTAACAAAATACACATCTCTCCTGTGATATACTTAGTAGAATTTTGGCAAAGTTCAATTGAGAGTAATGGATCTATTCAATTCACATCTTTAATTACTCGTCTTGCGGAATCTATGGGTTTGTTAAATGGCAATTACCCCTTTGCATACATCTCTTCAACTAGAGCAATAATTTCAGAAGAGTATCTTACAATTGCTCAAATGCTAAAAAGTGATGCCAATGGTAATCTTAAAATGATTTACAGCGGCCATACAATTGAGGTGCCTCTTCCAAATAGGCAACTTCAATTGTATAGGACCCGTAAGCTAACCCTTGATCTAGATCAAGGCATTGGATAAAGAGGTTTTGCAAGTGCAGACAGGAGAGCTCAGGAGGGGCTATACTTTGTTCATCTTGAGCAATGTGGTTCCTCCCGAGAAACTATTGATGAGGAGGAAGACGATGCATCTTCCGATCCCATGTACACCTCGAGTGGCATGCCTCCTCGATCTGCACATCCACAACGAGCTCGAGCATCCTTCTCGTCCACACGAGAAAGGGAGCATCGTGGACTATGGCAAGAATTCAATCACCTCACCAACACCTTAGGTGAGCTGCGTGTTGAACACGATGAGACGACACGCATCGTCCAACAAACTGCCGAAGATATCCAAGCTATGCAAGCAGAACAACATCGGCATTGGGACATGTGGCGGCAATTCCATCCACAGCCGCCGCACCACTAAGCAAAGAACAAGCTTGGGGGAGGTTCCCTCCTCCACTAAGTTTTTAATTTCAGCATTTATATTTATGTACTACTTTGCTTATCTTTGCTTTGCATCCAAAAAAAATTGCATATGATAAAAATAATAAAAAGACTTTTTCTCTACTCCATTCTCAAAATGCTTTATGAAAAATCTATATCTCCTATGGAAATGATGAATAGTTGCTCTGCTAAATGTCTCTCTAGTACTAGTTTACAACTTGATATTTCTCTAAGTATGGATTACTTGGCTTAAAAGAATTCATCATGAACTTGAAACTTTTGTGGGTTGCAAATGCTGTAACTAAGTCTAAGTTGTTGTGAGACATGATATGACAAGATAAGAGCTGCTATAATATTGTTCTAAGCAAGAATGATTATCGGAGTTTTATTTATTAAAATGATAAAAACACTTTTTGTTCCTCAATGGTGAAAATTCCTACCAAAGCCATACATGATCTTTCATGATATAAGCTTTCTACATAAGCTACTTGCTTTGTGTTGAGTTTGGTCAAGTTTTGTGACCCTTGTTGAGAGATTTATCATGCTCCCAAGATCAAGATCACGTACACGCCACATATACTTGCTGCTTCTACACTGGAAGTACGCAAAAACATGCCTTACATTTCCACATAGTTCATACTCCATGCTATAGTAGAAAATCTCTCTCTAGTTGTTACTAGCATATGAGACATAGACTATGCAAAATTATGATATTTGTTGAGCACATCAAAGCTCATAAAAAATTGAAAAATGAAATGATGAGCATCTTCAAAAGCTCACAGAAAAATAAATAAAGATAGCTATGTCTCAAATTGATAAGATAGGAAAGAGAGATTATTTAAAGGAGTATTGATCATTTGCCATGTTTCCACACACTTGCACATCTTGATCTAAGAGTATGACACTTCTCTCCTTGGATCCGGAATTTGACTTTACAATATATGCAAGGTAAGTTTGCTACATCTTTGATCCCTACCTATAGCTCCACATAAGCTTTAGAGATAGGATGGAAGAAGGCAAAACTTTGATATGTGCCTTGGTAAGGAATCATACACCTTATGAGAGATTCGAGAGTACCATTCGAGGAACACTAAGTTTTCTTTTTACAAAACCTTACAAAACCTCCGATATGAAACTTGTGAAAGAATGAGAAAACTAGTGCTCAAGTCAAGTTGTTCTATCTCTCAACCTCTCAAGACAAGGGATAAAGCTATAAGCCCCATGAAGAACTAAGGTAATATGGGTGAGTCTTATTTGCTAATTTTTCCATTCAAAAGAGAAGTATATTGTTGTAACCTTAGTACTCTTGAAATATAAAGCATAGTAGCAACTCCTGATCCATCGAGCTAAGTTTGAATGTTTGCTCGGGACGAGCAAAGGTTAAGCTTGGGGGGATCTTGTTGGCACAAGTTATGACTAACTTTTACATATCTAAAATGTTGCCACCAACCTCTGGATCAAGGATAAAACAAACACATCATGAGCATATTTTATCAAATAACCAGTTCCACGTGTCCATGAGTGTTTGAGTGCAGGAATGAACAAATGAAGCAAGTAAGAGCCAGTGGGACCCACATAGGGGGTCGGCCGAACACCCTATGGGCCCACTTGGCTCCCCTCCCGGCCATGATCCAAGAGAAGCATCCTAGAGTGATTTCCAACCCTTGGATCACTATGTGCTTTCTCTCAACCTATGTAGCGTTTGGACAGATTCTGGACATCAATTTGTTTCCACGATTCCCGTTGACTCCGAAGGAATTTTGATATGAAACTAATTGGGTTGGTTTCCTTATCAAATTATATTTCCATCCATATGTGTTTCATCTAAAATGGAGTCCGTATGCGACCTAGGAATCCGTTTTACCATTGGCTGCTCCTGGAACCCGAGATGGACTCGAACTCAAATTGGATTGGGCCTCCAACTTGGGTTGGACGACCTTGCTGCCCTCCTAAGGTGGTGGCCAAGGAGGAAGACGTCTTGGACCATCTTTGGGCTGTTCTCCACATGTTTGGGACGTGGTCCTACTTGGGCCAGGGTCCCAAGGTTGCATGACAAGCCCCAAGACGATGTCGTAGCATTCCGCAGAAATAGTAGCTAAGTGTCGTGATAATTTGAAGACCTTGCTGACGTGATATTGAGGTGGGACCAGATCTATTTGAATGCTTATCAAATAATCTTTCGATCATGTCCTCTTTGACCTCCATCGCACTCCGGATGGATGAGTTATGGCCTTCCCAATGAAGCGATGTTCGGCTGCCAACGAACCGAATGTTGGACTTTGAAGACCTTGCACATTGAGACATGTCTGTATCTACAAACAAATATTGATATATACATGTGAAACCAAGTGAGTTGTACCAAAAACCATTGTGTAAATCTAGGAACGAGCTCACCTTGTAATCAATGGTTGTATCTGAAGGTGTCATGTCCTCATCATTCTCCTCTTCTTGACAACAAACCGTCCTCGGTTTGAGTGTAGCTAAAGGATATGTTTTAGGTAGTAGCCAACATTGCTCCCCTTCTTGAATTTTAACATGTTTCTTAATCACAAAACTTGGAGAACTCGACATGGTATGACTATAGAGATTGTAGCCCTCTAATGGATCATATTGTTGCACAATAAAAGAAGATTTCAGATTTGAACAAATATAGGCACGATGCACCATATACTCTCCTTTATAATTATATTTGCCACTAAAGTGATATGTACATTTAGAAAACCATGGCAATCCAGCATATTTAAATTTCTCTTTCAAACTACTTAGAGTACACAAAGTATCAAACTCAATGTAACCCAACGTAGTTAAAGAAGACAACAATTTTAGTTCATCCTTTTTAGTTGCAATTGGGAGTAAATTTCTATTTTCAGCAACATTATTTGTTTCCAAGACAAAACCACCATTAATTATAGTACTGTCACAAAACTCTTTTTTATCGCAAAGAACAGTAGAATCATTATCATGTGACAAAGGTAAATCAATAGAAGGTTCTACTATTGTATTAGCATCATTGGCGAATAAATTCAACATATCAAGAGAGCTCTTACCAGAGTCAATTACATGTTCTATATGTGTCACGTTGTCCTCTTGCTTGGATATATGCTGCAAAATATTAGTACCGACAAGAGGCAAAACAATATCTTTATTATCTAACAATTCAGATTTAGATGAAGAAATTGTGACTTTTGAAATAGACCATTCTTTTCTAAAGGCTCATTCTTTCTTCTCTCTGCTCTCATAAGATCTTAAAAAATTTCAATAGCAGTCATAGGTACTATAGTAAAATTTGTATCATTTTATTTGAAGCAATATGTATTAGTAATAATGTTGTGCACCGCATTAATTTTAGATATCCAAGGTTTGCCTAGCAATAAATGACATACTTGCATAGGTACTATGTCAAATTCTGCACTATCCTTATAAGAACCAATGGAAAACTCAATGCGTGCAATTTCATTCAGTTACCTTTATCTTATCCCACGAATTTACCTATTGAATGTAGTATGGATGTGGATGTGGCTTTGTGGTCAGACCAAGTTTCTCAACCAACTCTAAACTTGCAAGGTTGTTGTAGTTCTTGCCATCAATCATAACACAACAACGTCGTTCCTTCACAACAAAGTATATTTGGAATAAGTTATTCAACTGGTTTTGCTCCGCCTTTTCCATTTGAGAGCTGATCACTCGTTGTGCAAGCTCCATAGTACATGTGAGAGGAGGTGGTGAATACGTCGTTGTAGCAATGGAGGAGGTTGCAGTGCCCATATTTGCAATTATTTCATCCAACTTTGTAGAGAGTCGGTCCAAAGTATCCTGCAATGCATTCTTAAAAAGAAACTCGTTGTTTGACATTGCTAGAAAATCCAATTAAATGCCCTAACAACTATTTATGGTTCAGTGGAATCACACCCTCGCACACCTTACCAAATTCTTACAAGTGTTCTTACCAACGCAAAGCAGTGGACGGTACAACCGACAGTCGATTGTGATACCTGTGAGAGTGTGGCATCAAGATTGCAAGGGTCTTTTCTGTATTGATCGAAAGTATATATATGTGGAGCTTGGGAAGGCATACAAAGAGAAATATATATGTATGTGGCACACAAGTCAATAACAGATAGCAATATTGAATAAATGTCCAAAGTACTTGTCCTAGTTGCTGATCTATGTGTTCCTAGCACCAATTGTGACAAACAAGTGTCACACTCTAAAATTTCCAATTTTGGATTGTGCTTTGAAAATAACTAAATAAATAAATGATTTCTATGTTGATATAAAATTTTCCAAGATTAGTTTGAGTTCACACAAATTTAGTTTAGGAAAAGTGAATTTATAAACTTTTCAAAATTAATTTGACAGGCTTGATTGTTGTGGTGATTGTTCGTTGCTTGTCTTGATGCATGTGAGTATATAAAGTTTTTAAAATACGATTAGTAAGTCGCTTATCGGTCTTCGGGTCGTATGTATCTTTTTTTATAATCAAATTCTAGCTCTCTTGATCTTAATCTTTCTTTTGGACATTCCCAAGATCCTTTGTCACTTGATCCAAATCATTCCCTTGAGTTCATCATTCATCACCATGTCTCTAAATATTTTCCGGGAATTCTTCTGACCTTTTCTGGATCTTTTTCCCATTTATCTGTGAGCGTAATCTAATTTTTAGATGCTCCAAAATATCTTTTCTTGACCTCCAAAAACTTTATTTTAGTTCATCATGTTCCAAAGTGTCTCCGGGAATTTTCCCCAAATTTTTGGAGCATTCGGAGTATTTTTCGTGGCTTAAATATTAATTTTGGACTTTTCTAGAATTATTTTATTAACAAAAATAATTTATTTCAAAAATAAATAATAAATGTCTCAATTTGCCACCAGCCCTCAAAACCCATGTGCAATACATAAAGTAATTCTAAAATGTCTAAACATTTATTTATTAATGAACTTGATGGTTAACTTGGTCCGTTAGTAAATATGTACGGTGGTGCAACATCAATTAGTATCATATAGCTAGTTGATGTTGAGGTATGAAGTCTTCCTCCCCATACATATATATATATATATGACGGCGAAAGTCTCGACGTGCTGGTTCTGAAAGTACAGCCCGTTTTTTCATCCGTCGCTCCGAACTTCGTGGATCTAAAACCGAAGTGTCGTATCTACTCAACTCCGCCGAACAATCCTGCGAAGTTTTCTGGCAATGTGACGGCGTCCTCTGCAAAAATCTTCACCACCACGAGGTTGTACTCGATCTCCTCTACACCGTCACGGCTTTAGTTCCTCGAATCTGTGTCTGTTTCTTCGTTTCCCTAACCTACCTTCCTCTTTGCCGGCGAGGTCCTGCATGGATGGCTTTGCTCTCCGTTGATCCGGTCACCTGTCACCATCCCGGCGTCCTACCGCGTCATCCCAGCCCCACATGCCGCCGCGACCACCAAGGCGCATGGTTGCCCCTGCGCCGTGCTCTGCGTGAGCAGCAGGAACTTGAGGCCGTCGCCGCCTGGCCATGCCCCCACGGTCTAACGGCCTGGCCGCTCGGCGGGTGGGTCCCCGCTCCACCGTGCCTCGACGCAGGTCCGGCCCAGCCAGGTGCTGTTTCCTCCTTGCTGCTGGACAGGGCCTGCAGCCCAGGCTTTTCCACCGGCCAGAGCAGTATGTACGTGCAGGTGTTTCGAGAAGGAAGGAGGAAGATGCACTAATCTACAAGTTTGTCATTCAATCTTTTAATCCTCGTCGTTTTTTTGTTTTAGTTCTGTTTTAGTTGGTTTAAGTAGCGTTAGATTCGTAGCGATACGCTCTGCAGTAAAGTTCATGTTTTTCAAGTTGCTTAATCATTGATTTTCGTCATTTAAATACTACTTTAATTAATGTATAATCATCAGTTTTTTAATTAATTAAAAGCAAATTAGATTCTAATTCCGTTTTGCATCATTTAAGTTGCATTTAAATCGTGTTGATGTCATATATATGTTAGTGGTAATATTTATTCGGTCATAAGCTTTTCCATATATTATTACTTATTAAATTGATTAATATACTCGCAGCTAGTTTAATGATTAAAATCATATAGGTTTTATACTTTGATATTTTATATCTGGGAAATTTAATGTAATATTAATATGATTAATTGCTAATATATATATTATCTTCTAAAATACAATTTAATTAGTTTAAACACATGTCATATATTTCGAGTAGATGCTCTCACATGATCGTTTCTTTTGCAAAGTAAATTCACTCATAATAAACTATGTGGTAATGTTTATAAGATACAATATAATTAATTGTTAATATATACATGTTTCTAAATTATAAGTTGCTTAGTAAACAGGTTGTCAATGTGATAAATTAATTTAGATGCTCTCATATGTTTTAGGTTCTTTATAGTAAATGATTAAATGGATTACATAACTCATGCATGTTTATAAATAAAATATAATTAGTTGAATTTGGCTTTCAAAATAAATTATGATTTTGTCTAATGTGAAATAATATTACTCACATGGGCGTTCTCACATTTACATTTATATTGCATAGTTAAATTTTAACTTGATTACAATTATGAGGCATTGTTATAAATGAAATATGACTAGTTTTGAGCTTTCGAATTAGTTAATGTTATGACTAATCTGATATTAATCACTTTCAGATACTTTTAATCAACTAAAATAAATTAAACATGCATGTTTTCTTTTATAATAAAGTGAAACCCGATAGTCGTTTCATTAACGATAACTCCGTTCTTGACGTTTCTTGCGCTCTCTTGACCGTTGTATGTTGTTTTAACTTTTGTCTGGTGTATTGTTCTTAGTTGTCTCTTTTGTTTGCTTGTATGTGGTCTATGTGTGCTATTTGCTACGAGTAGAACAAGAATCGCTTGTGAGCGCTGAAGTTTGGAAGGTGATGACCCAAAGCAGATAGTATGAGAGTTGAGCAAGTGTTTAAGGCAAGTACAACATGGTATCTTCCTTGTTGTCCTATTCACCTTAAGTACTTAATTCATATGCATGTGTCTATCTTGATTCCCGTGAGGATTACCTAGATTTGATATCCTGTGCCTTGTCACCTTTGAGGATTACCTAGATTTGATATCCTGTGGCTTGTCATCTTTGAGGGTTTGCATATGGGTAGCTTATGCTAGTGCTCATAAAGAATAACCATGATCTTGTAACTTGACCAATGATATATGCAATAACTATAAAAGATGACTTTTTAGCAACGTGGACTATAGGTAGAACATCAGGAACTCACACCTGTGTTCTTACTCATAGGGATATCTTCTGTAATTGGACTACCCCGAGAAAAAAGAACTATCATAAGCTAATGGGCTCTGGCTTGACTCAGTATTAGACTTCTACTAGTTTGTAGCAGCTTGCCCGAAAGGGCGCAAGAGGGGCTCTGAGATAGTGAGGCTTGGTCTGCCTTGGAGGTGCACTGTATTTTTGGGATGTGACCTTTGGGGAGGGGAGTTCTTGCATCTCGTTGAGGAAATTTGTAGCGGGTTGTTACCTATTAGTAGAATCTGTGAACGGTCTCGTAGTGAACCCTGCCGACCTTCCTTAGTAGTGGGTTAGAGGCTGATCACCTCAGGCGAAAGGGCAATTCACGACTTGTGGGTAAAGATATACACATCTGCGCAGAGTTAAAAACTATTATAATAGCCGTGCTCACGGTCAAGAGCGGCTTGGGCTCCTTACTGTGTGATGTCCTTATGTCATGGTTCATTAGTTGTTATTCGTTATTGATTATTGTGACTTGTTCATATAAGTATTATATCTTGTTCACCTGATCATGTGGTTATTTGGGCTTATGTTGAACTTGATGCTACTCAACTGCTAAAATTGTGACTTATTAAAAGCTAATGCAGTTAAACCGTGTCTATCCTTTTTGAGCCTCATGAACCCCATATTATCTTGTTGAGTACGACATGTACTTATGCTTGTTTTACTTTTCAATATTTGGATAAAATGATGGATCTAGTGAGTTTTCTAAGAAGTGCTAGGCATATGCAACCCCCAGTCAACAAGTCCCTGTGAATTTGAAGTTGAAGCCTGAAGAGAAGATTAATAATCGTTCCGCTATACTCTGATGTAAGTGTTAATATAGCTATGTTTTTATTATATAATGTTGCTTCTGATATTTTCCTATTCTATTGTTGTATGTGTGAACTTCCTGGACACACATATGGCAATTCTGGTTTTTTTCTTAAAACCGGGTGTGACAACAAGAAAGTGAAACAATGATGAAAGGAAACAAATAGGAAAGGTAGAAATGGATACGAACAAGACAAAAAGAGACCACAAATTATAGAGTTACCGGATGTTTCTTATGTGCTCCTTTTCTCTTTTTTTTTACTATTTTTCTTCTTTTTTTGTCTAATTTTTCCTCTTGCTATTTTATATTTTTTTCTCAGCAAGGATCACACAAGAGCAAACCACAAAAGATTTCGAGTTCAAATGGTAAAAGATGTGGCCTATAAACAATCAAGATTGTGCTCTAAAAAACATACCAAAATTTGTGGGCTTGAAAACTCAATTTTTCTTATCGAATTTCGCAATTCTAATTTTTGCGAACCTAGCTATGCTAGGATGAAACAGATCTAAAATTATTTGGCATTCTCCCTGGAGAAAAAAATTCGCCCCGTTTTGAGTTCGGACGCAAAAGTTATGATTGTTTTATGGAAGGTAGTCTGAACCAGGGTTTATGTGGACACAAGATGCAAACAGATGGAGATACGAGATGACGATGGATGGGGGATCAACACAATCGAACAAAGAACGTGATCTAAACCAGCAACAAGACATTGGCCTAGGACACAAACTCAACACTACGGACTCTGAAACTGAATTATGCAAAGGCTATGGTGCGGAAGGGTTGTAGGATAGGAAAACAATATGACACTAGACTATGGGACGGAGGTGAAAACACTCGAAATTAAGGGTAAATATGAACTTGACGGTGTACCTGAAGCTTTGATTACCACTTGATGTGAACTAGGTTCCCGATCTTCCGTCAGTTCAATATAACTATCGATTTGGTCGGAGAGAGACACACCGATCCGGCTTCAGATCACAAAGATCGAACCCTGCAATCTTAGCACCACGTCTCCTCTGGTTATCAACCGTGTCACAATCCGGTTGACCTCGCCAAGAAGGCTAATCCCTACTGCGAATCGAAGAACACAAGCAAGAACAAGATAAAATGCATATTAAGTGAAGTGACAATTGCAGATATATGATTAAGATCACGAATGTGGGGTTTCACAAACCGAAAACAGCGACTGTTCAACGACAGTTTGATCTAAAAAAACCCAAACCCTAACGTAGGTGGCGGCTACTGAATATATAGGTTAAGGGGCGTCCAAGGACCCCTATTCACGTCCATAAAGTGGGCCAACTCGTTACAAAGCCCAACGGTCCAAAAGACGATGACGCAACGTTTGGACAGATTCTGGACGTCAACTTGTTTCGACGATTCCCGTTGACTCCGTAGGAATTTTGATTTGAAATTAATTAGGTTGGTTTCCTTATCAAATTATCTTTCCATCCATATGTGTTTCATCTAAAACAGAGTCCATATGCGACCTGGGAATCCGTTTTACCATTGGCTGCTCCTGGAAGCCGAGATGGACTCGAACTCGAATTGGATTGGGCCTCCAACTTGGGTTGGACGACCTTGCTGCCCTCCTAAGGTGATGGCCAAGGAGGAGGACATCTCGGACCATCTTTGGTCTGTTTCCACATGTTTGGGATGTGGCCCTATTTGGGCCAGGGTCCCAAGGTTGCATGACAAGCCCAAGACAACGTCGTAGCATCTTGCAGAAATAGTAGCTAAGTGTCTTGATGATTTGAAGACCTTGCCGATGTGATATTGAGGTGGTACCAGATCTATTTGAAAGCTTATCAAATAATCTTTCCATCATGTCCTCTTTGACCTCAATCGCACTTCGGATGGATG
Organism: Microstegium vimineum; assembly: GCA_022036555.1. Classification (NCBI taxonomy): domain Eukaryota; kingdom Viridiplantae; phylum Streptophyta; class Magnoliopsida; order Poales; family Poaceae; genus Microstegium; species Microstegium vimineum. The sequence continues at coordinate 19,728,069 of CM039130.1, read as the reverse complement.
AGTTATGTCCTTCCCAATGAAGCGATGTTCGGCTGCCAATGAACCGAATGTTGGACTTTGAAGACCTTGCTATCGACGAAATATGCGTCGCAGTCTACCTAGGATGTACCCTACTGTAGTAGATTGTAAGAGGAGGTGTGACGATGGTGATCAAGTGTAACATAGAGAGCGTAGACACGGCGATTTAGACAGGTTCGGGCCGGCAAATCACCGTAATACCCTACATCTTGTGTTTTGGTGGCTGGGTTGATCTGAGTATTAGGTTACAAGATCTGTAGATGATCGGAGAGAGAGCTTTTGAGAGGGGGTCCCTGCTCGCCTTATATAGCCGGGGAGTAGGGTTACAGTTTCCATATCCTAACAGATTACGATCGGTCCCTTAAGCCAAGGGATCCGAGTCTATCTACTAGGATCTTCCTTGGCGAGCAAGGCTTCTTCGGAATCCTTGGTGAGCACGATGGGCTGGTCGTGTGCCGCAAGGCCTCACAGGCTGGACCGTCTTCTGGTCGGTAGGCCCATAAGGTCCCTGGGGATATGCCGTTGTAATATCCCCAACAAGTCCCCGAGCACATTATATTCCTCCGGCGAGCCCGCAGCGTCGTCCTTGGAGTTGTTCTGCTGGTCGCCATCATGCATCGTGGTCGTCGTGAAGCCCCGACCAGGCTGCCTGGTCGAGGAGTTGCTCGGAGAATCCTCCCGACCAGGTCGGGCTGGTCAAGAGCGTCGTAGCGTGATGTGCGAGTTGGTCGCCTCATCGGATGTTGTGGCTGCTTGTTAGGAGGATGTGACGTGCTGAAGAAGAAAAACTTTTGAAAAGTCCTTTCCTGGTGAAGTGTACCCACTTAGGCTCTACAAAAACAACACAAAAAACAGCAGAGCTTTTTCAAGAAGAAAATCAGTACATTCACCGCAAGGTGAAGTGTACCCACTTAGTCCCCGAGCATGGTAGCAGGTGAAGTTTGCACGTGGTGCCATGCTTTATAAAAAGGTGCATAAGGTATGTAACTAAAGATTGAAGCATGAGTTTTATATAAAATGACTGCGAATACCCATAGTCCCCGAGCCTGATGTAAGAAACTGGAAGCTTCTTATATTAGGATCATATACTTGGAAATTGAAAGACTGAAATATGAGTTTAGTAAGAAACGACTGCGAATACCCGTAGTCCCCGAGCCTGATGTAAGGAGCCAGGAGGTTCTTGCATCGGGGTCATATTGTTTGATTCGCAGTCCCCGGGTGTCAGTCCCCAGGTGTTGTCCTGCTTCTCGCCGTCCTTCTGTGCCTTGGCCGCAGTCCCCGAGCCTAGTCGGGGATGCGATCAGGCAGCCGAGTCATGGTTGCTGTCAATGGAGTCCCCGAGTATCCTTGTTGGTGTCCAGTTGTGTCGTGCTTGATGACCAGACTACCGTAGCCATGTTACTGTAGCTGCAAAAAAGAATTCATAAAAGGGTTGCGCATCCAGTCCCCGAGTATCCTTGTTGGTGGCCAGTTGTGTCGTGCTTGATGACCAGACTACCGTAGCTATGTTACTGTAGCTGCAGAAAAGAATTCATAAAAGGGTTGCGCATCCAGTCCCCGAGACTGTAGTGTTAGCCGTAATTTGGGAAAATTAAACATGAAATGAGAGCTAAATGTAAGTAAATGGGTCGTATTTATCTGCATATTTATCGGCCCGTGTTTGAGGCACAAGGGGTAGGCGGCGTGGCAGTTCCGTATTTGATCATTGTGGTTTCCCAAAAACCCTGGAAGACGAAGCGCCACGCCGCTTGGTATAAAGGGCTACTCCGATGGTTGACAGAATGGGAAGGGTCGCGTTTCTTTGCCTTACTTAGTATGCCTAGGATTCAAAGAGTCGGCGATTCTGTACCATATATTCTGGTGAACTGAGGGGATTCCCGGCCGCCTTGTTCAATAATCTCCACACCTTCTGGCCACGAAGGATAAGCGAAGGGCGAGAAGGTTTCATTGGTGCTAGGGTTTCGTCGGAGAGGATGGAAGGTGATGGTGCACGCCTGGCGATTGGTTTCGCCGCTTTGTTGATGCTGTCGGAGGACTTTCTTTGCAAGATCCTTCTACGTGTTATTGATGACGGTGGAGAATGTTCGTGAGTATTTGAAACTTTGTCAGGTCTGTTGTGTCTTCCGGCGGGTTTGCGATGATGCTACGATGCTTCGGCGATTGTCTCTTTGACGGATCCAAGATTATTGTCGTCCTTACCGTCATTCGCTGGAGTCTTCTTTTGAGCGCCGCTTCCTTGAGGCCGATCATCCCGAGGCGTTGTTCTTTTGTGGTGTGGAGAGATTGATGCTGTGGGGGAGAGATCCCGATGGGCAGTTGCTTATCAAGCGAGCAGTGGCTGCCGGAGATGAGGTTGTCATGTACTTCCAGGCCATGATGTTGTACTATGCGGATCCGGCGAATCCAGAGGCGCTTGCTATTGTCCATCGTCTTAGCGGTGGTGCATTGGCCACCGGCCAGTGGGGCAACCGTGGCTTACAGAGTCTTCGCTTCCAGTCTCGTGATGATCTTCATGCGATTTGGCATCGTTAGTGGATTCGCTCCCCGGAAGATGTGCCAGAATTAGTTACTGGTGGTCCTCATGTTTGCGACTAGGATTAATGTCGGCGCTTTGGGTCTTATCATTGTAACATACCTAGGATCATTATGTACTATAGCCCACAATGTCAGATTCGTCATGAGTTCAAGCTCTGGACTAGGAACATTAGCGAGACGGTCGCATATCGTATTAGCAGGATGAAGTTGTAATCGTTGAAATGACCGGTCTGAAGTATGGTTTCTTCTATTTGGGAGTTTCAACTTTATTGCCATGCTCTATTTTGCTGCGGGACAACGGTAATTTGTATCTTGGATACAAGTGTTCGGACGTGTAAGTGAAACTACAAAGCTGTAATATATTCGGGGCGATGAGCTTTTGTTTCACTTGTATGTCCTGTCGTGCCTGCTAAGTCGTAAGCCGTAGCGATGAATCGTTTGGCCTTGGGTCTCAAATGGTCCACATCGTAGGGCTAGCTCCACTTCACGCGTAGGATACATAAGGACTCCCAAGGAGGCACGTTGCTGGCAACCCGCGGCGCAGAGGACGAACAACTCATGCACGCTTAGGGAGATGCCAGTGACAGGGCCTTTTTCCGAGAGGCTCGATCGTGGCGTGACTAGGGCCTGTGGAGACCGTTCTTGTAGACGCTAGGCGAAAAGCCATGCTGCTTGTAGAGTCGTCGACCGTACCATGGTGTATACAGATTCTGGGCACATAACCTCATGGCTCCGACCCAAATGATATCGCCCGGCTTATGGGGAAATATCATTTGAGAGGTCTGTCAATGTAGTTGTAGCGCTTAGGGTAGCTACTTCTATTCGCTATGATTCATTGGCAGACCAGCTTCGGGTGCTTTCTAGTTATGGCTAGGTTGTTTGGAGAAACGCCCTATTTGCGTTGTGGAGAGGTCGTCGAACACTATGGGAGTGTTTTGGAGAATTCGCCGATCGTTAGTAGCTGAATTGCCGTGGTTGCCATGTGTTATCTATATTTTAGGGTGATCGCCATACGCCGTGGGTGTTGTTGGAGTGGTCGTTGTACGCCGTGAGTGTTTTGCAGGGGTCGTCGTACGCCGTGAGCGTTTTGCAGAGGTCGTCGTACGCCGTGAGCGTTTTGCAGAGGTCGTCGTACGCCGTGAGCATTTTGCTTGCTTAACAGGTTCTGTTAGATAAAATATAGGGGAAACGAGGCACCTTTATTCATTATTAGAAGAGTACACCGTACAAGCTTTATTGGACTATGTTTATGTTAGGACATCTTCTCGCACCGCCCAGGGCTGGCGGTCTCTACACTTGCTCGCATGGGAGGTCGGCGGTGGTCGCTGCTTGTTCTGCTTCCTTCTGCTTCTTTGCGGTGGGGTTGTCACTAGCTTCGGAATTGTACGTATCCTGGATACGTGGCCTCTCGACGGTGTTTATTGTCTACTGCTCGCATTCATATGCGATCTTCAGGTTGTTACAGAGGCTGAGGATGCCTTGTTGTGTCGGGATCTTGAGCACCATGTAGGTGTAGTGCGGGACTGCCATAAGCTTGGTGAGTGTTGGTCGACCGAGTATCGCGTGGTAGGCTGTCTTGAAGTCGGCGACGATGAAATTAATGTTTTCCACCGTGAAGTGGTTTTGGTCTCCAAACTGTACGGGAAGGGTGATCCGGCCTACCGGTGTCGATGCCTTATTTGGGATGATCCCCCAGAAGGAGAAGTTCGCGGGCAGGACATCCTTCTTGGAGTAATCAAGTTGGCGGAATGCATCGGCGAATATGATATTGAGGGCACTGCCGCCGTCGACCAGTACCTTCCTGAAGCGGTACGTCGCAATGGTTGGATCAACGATGAGTGGGAAGCGGTCGGGGTATCTATAATTCGTCCACTCGTCTTCTCCGGAGAAGCAAATGGGTTGTTTCGACCAGTCGAGGTAGCGAGCGTTGGCCGAATCACCTCCTGTTGCTGTGACTGAGTAGACATCCTTGCGAACTTGACGACGTCTCCTCTCTCCTTCAACAACCACGCTGCCCCCAAAGATGGAGTAGGTCATTGAAGCTGGTCGAAACTCCGGGGCCGGTGGTTCTTGGTCCTTACCTTGTCAGAGTCATCTTTCTTTGCTCTCTTGTCGCTTCTTCCCCGTACCGCTGACTCAAGGAGCTCACACTCGCGCATGGAGTGTTTGAAGTTTTTGTGTATGGGGCACGGGCCGTCAAGGATCTTCTCGTAGCTAGTGTCATAGTTCTTCTTTAGTCGGGCGTTCGTGTTGGCGATGTAGTGGTTGTCACGTCTGTAATCGTACCTCTATGGGTAGCGCTCAGAGTTGCCCGATCGGTGGTCCCGGTGGTCGCCAGTCCTTCCTTCGCTGCGGTAATCTGGTCGGCGGTTGCTATCCCTTGCGCGTTCCGGAGATCGAGAGTAGCGTCGTCTTGATTGGCGTAAGGATTCGCGATCGTCATGAGCTCTTCTATGGTTGTTATGCTCTTCCATACCAACTTGTTCCGGAGATCGTCCGTCCGCAGGCCGTTGGAGAAGATGGCGATGGCCTCTAGGTCGGAGATCTCTGCGATGTTCAGCCGCTTGTCAGAGAAGCGCCTGATGTACTCCCGGAGGCTTTCGTTGCTCCTCTGGCGGACGCTCTCCAAGTCTTACCTCGTCCCAGGCTGGATACACGTAACCTTGTACGTCTTGATGAAGATTTTCTTGAGTTGCTCCCAGGTGTCGATGGTGCCTTGAAACATCCCCGATGTTTAATGATAAAATATGTCATGTCATCATATGCATTAAGCATCATTTATATGATTTGAGAACCTTGATATGAATTAAAATAAAACAAGTTTATTTGATTGTGCTTAATATAGCTTGTGATTGTTTGTGGTGCATTTAAAATTCCTAGTTTAAATTATTTCTAGAAACCCTAATTAGAGGGGGTTTAAATAGTACCCCAAACATGAATTTCAAAAACTATAAGGAATTATCATATGAGTGTTAAAGCAAAGTTGTAGAGTAGAATAAATACAATATAAGTTGTTTTTGGAGATTTTGAAGTTATATTAAAAAATACAGAGTTATGATAATGGGGGTAATTCAATTTAAACTTGAATTCAAATTCAAAATTCTATTTTGAAAACTAAGCAGAATCTGAAAAAGTGAGTATTGACAAAGTTGTAGATTGTGAAATTTGGAACAACTTTCATGTTTACACTTTTTCCTGAAACTGAGTGGAAGAGGGTTTAATTTACAAAATTCTATCGATGGCATTCTTGTAAATAGTGAACAGTGCCTAGGGCAGCTGTCTTGCACCGCAATGGCGGCCAGCGCCTAGAAGACGGTGGATGCCGTCCTTCTCAGGGCTTCTCGGCGTCAGTAGAGGCGTCTACGAGCTTCGCGACGATGAGGCGGTCCTTATCCATCCATCCGCGAGCTCCTATAAGTACCCTAGAGGGCAGCACAAGTCGGTCTTCCCTCTCTGCATTCGCCACCGCGTCCGCCTTCATCTCGGGCGAGCACTGTTGCTCGTTGTGCTCGTCCACACTAACAACCAACTATCGCAAACACTTCGTAATCATCTTGCGCATCTTCCGCACCACTCCGTTGAAGCTTGAAGCCACTGAAACGTCCGGCGTAGTGTCGTCTTCCTCGGCTCCGACAGACGCGCCGCCTCTTAGGTTTCATGTCGTCCAAGCTATACAGGAACTCTCATTCTGTTTTATCGCTTGATTCTTGATCCTTATCGAACGGCGATTCTAACCCACCTATCGGTTGAACCAATGGCAGTCCGTAGTCTCGGGAACGCACCTGTTGTCGCTGTTCATCTTCTCCGACGTGCCTGTCTCCGTCGACCGGTCGTTCTACTCCATCTCCGTCTACGTTTGCGAGAGCGACAGCTTCGGGGTGAGCCACTGATAGTCCCTAGGTGCTTATTTGTTCTTAATTCTATCTCTAATGCTCTGTCCACGGTGCGCCGACGAGTTTGCGCCGCCGCGTCGGTGCCGATCGTCGGTAGGGCTTGTTACTTGATCATTTGATCAATTGATTGGTGCTATAGCTTCGTATTAATGTCCTGATCATGATTATGGAGTCGATTGTTTGTATATCGTCTCGGTTCGGGCAGTACGTGTTGCCCAGAGCTCCGCTGTGCGCCATGGTCGTCGGCGCAGTCGTTCTTGGTGTTTTAAGAGCCAATTTGATCGTTTAGCAGATGCTTCATGACCGTGGCAGGTTAATGAGTAGTTCTAGGTTCTTGGTTGAGCCGTTTATAGCTTGAATTCGCCAGCGCGATCACGGCCGAGCGGTGAGCTCCGCCATTGCCGCCAGTGAGCCCTCTGTGAGGGATAGAACTAGGCGTATTGTACCTCGATAGGTTCGGGTTGAAGTGTAGATTGCAATGCGAGTGTTGGTTGATCGGTTTGATCAACGATGGCGACGCACCGTCATGTTTTTGGTCATCGACGCCGCCGGTTAGGGTTAGAGAGGAACTGACACGCGGGCCCATTACGTCAGTGACTCAACTTAAGTGATTTTCTATTTTCTGAAAATGAATAGTACTGAACTTTGTTATTTTTGTATCTATTTTTCTGTATATCCATAAATCATGAAATTAATTGTGTATACTCCCTGATGTGTGTAGAATTTAATAAAAATATAACATGCTACTGTTCAATACATTTTTAATTCTGTAAAAATATCTAATTTAGTTAGGAAAGCCATTTTCAATGATTTTTCATGCTCTGTTCATAATTCGAAAAATTATGAGAATATTTATGTGACCTTTATATCACTGTACCTTGCTGTACAAAAAGTTCGAGGTCCATTGGACAAACTTTTAAAACATGATTATTTAATTAATTAATGAATAATTGATAAAATCAATTAGAAACCCTAATTACTATAGGATTTGGGTGACTTTTGGATTGTTTGCTACACATGTGTCATGTTCAGTGACAAACAAAGTTATGAACATGTCCTTGATGTTATGTTAAGTGTTAGTTCTTTTGGATGTAATTATTAAAAAGAATAGTTAATTAAGCAAAGATTGGTTAATTACTTAATGAACTTAGTTTTGTTTCCTTCATGAAGGAAAGTTGTACTCAAGATAATTAATATTGATTTGTCATCACTTAGCCATGTGCTTTTGTATATGTTAAGCGTCATGTTTACATTCAAGCATCATCTTAAGCATATCATTAATATCGTGTAGATAACTCTTTGATGGAGAGATCCATCATATCTTTGCTCTGGGTGATCAACTCTTCAAGATTGAGTTTCTATAATTATGATACTGAGTCAGAGATAGTTGATTCTACAACAAAGGCAAGCCCCAGTGCATTCAAACCCTACCTTGTATTTCAAAGTTTTTCTTTAAATACACATATGGTTAATTATTGCATGGTTACTATTCAAACAAATTCCTATTTGATGCATAGCCTTTACCTTGAATTGTTTATTCCTGTACCTTGATACCGTTTTTAAAATACGAATGATACTTTATGATGCTTAGCAATGCTTAGACCGATAGAGTCAGATGATTTCCTGTCATATGCGAGAATAGGTGAAAACATAATTGCTTCAGCAATGGTTCTATTCTTTAGAAGAATAGCGGATTGCTGCGGCAAAGGGCTATGTCTTTAAAAGAAATGATGGAATGATGGAAATAATAATCGGGACCGGGCGGACACGGAGTTTGGGAGCCATCAGATATGGATATCTGGTGAGCGGATTCTCTCCGCCTGTGTCATTAGGGACCGTCCGTTGATCTTGATATTGAGCGAGACTTTGGAGTACTGATCACATACTTTTGGAAGCCGGACTCTGGCTATTCCAGTCTGAAGAACGGTTAATCCGCACTGGGAGTGGAGAGATGGCGAGAGTAGTGTGTACCATCCAAGTTTGAGGAACTGGATGGAGGTGTACTGTGCTCTCGGGTGGTGGAACCCCGGTCTTGGCTGGAGGATCTAGGGAAAGGTAGTTATATGTGTGCTTTAGTGTTGCATATAGCGTGTGGTTGGGAAGTCCCAGCTGGGTTTAATCGATTCGAATCGTCGTGCTCCTCGGTTATGGAGACTCGACTTTCTTCTTCAACGTAGTTAATGAAACTTAAACTGGATACATGATGATTCCTTTTTGGAGATGGTTTGTTGCCTCGTTATCGATCATAAATTCAGATCGGTACTTGGGTAACTCTTTATGAGAAATGAATCAATTGCAACTGTTTTTATAAATGCTCATTTATGCAAAATACTTGATTCTTGCAAAATCCCACCTCAAATCTTATGACCTGCATACTATTATATATTCTTCACAATTTATTTGTCGGGTAAGTCTTGTTGAGTACTCCCGTACTCAGGGTTTGTTAACCCTTGTTGCAGATGAAGTTCCTAGCACGGTGGTTACAACTTCGTGTTGTATGACCGTGGTTGTCGTTGAAGATCAGTCCTGGTGACTCTTGGGTAGAGTTCCTGGTTTGATTCCTTATAGTGTTTACCACTAGCTTGATGTAGACATGACAATCGAGTTATGTTTCAAAATTATAGTTTGTAATATAACTTCATAAGACTTCCGCTATCTGTATAAACCTCCGAAATGTAATTTATTACAAGTTCACTTCTACCAATATCTTAATGTGGATCCTGCTCGGAAAGAGATGGATGACTCGGTTTAAGCCGGCGACACCTGGCAAATCTTTTAAAACTTGGATCATTTGTTGGGATTAAAGTTGGATGGATGATAATCCTGGCAAGTGGGCCCTGCTTTTAGGAGGTTCTGTCACATGCCTTCTGGGATCTTTTGGAGCCAGCTGTTCGTGGAGGTTGACAACATCACCGGAAGGTAGTTAGCCATTACGTCTTGATTTCCTCCGGCGACGTAGACGACTATCTCATAGGTGGACGCCCATTGCTCTAGGTTTGCCTTGCCGTCACACTTCTCCACCGACGTAACTCTGAAATTCTGGGGCCACTAGATGGCACGCAGACGAGCAGAGAAGGGGCGCAGGCCCCGATGGCTCGAGGCGCTGGTGGCGGTGTGTGACCACGTCGAGGATTGTCATCATCGTATCATGGTGATCTGCGTCGAAGTTCCCTTGGGGGGCTTCGGCGCGCCAGTGCCGGTGTTCGATCGCGCCGGGCTCTTTCGTGCTCGCCATCGTTGTGAGGTGGTGATCCTCGCCTCTGCTCTCTCGGAGGACTTTGGCGCGGCGGTGCGAGTGCTCGATCACGTCGGGGCCCATCGAGTTCTTCATCGTCGCGGGGTGTGGATCCTCGCCTAGGCTCCCTCAGTGGGCTTCGTGGGTGGTTTCTGCTGTGGGGCTGGGCGGAGAATTCAGGCGGAGGACCCGCATTAATGACCTGGACCACCGCCGCCATGATGTGAGCTTCTATCTTCTCGATCACGGGCGTGGAAGGGGGCTTGGACAGCTCGCAGGCGGCTACCGCAAGATTGGCGCTGGGTGTTGGGTAGACCGGAACATCACTTACCTTGTCGAAATCTTGCTGGAGATTGCGTCATGGCAGACGGTCACGATTCCTCTGTTCCTGCTCACGCTGCTCGCATGCGAGTCGCTCGTGCTCGCGGCGCTCCTCGTCGCGCTTCTCTTGCTCGCGGTGCTCCAGTTCGCATCTCTGCGCACGCTCGGCGTTGTGCTGTTCTCTTGCGATGCGGTCGGCATCCGTCTCGTTGTCACGAGGGGCACTATCGGCGGAGACTTGAAAGATCGCCCCCCCGAAACCCGGAGGAAATTCCGGGAAGCTGCTCTTCGATCCAGAGGAGTTGGCAGTTTTGGGCCTTGTAGTGGCGGTCGAACCCGATGAGACCGTGCCATCGAGGGATACCGCCTGGTCGGAGTCGCTGGGTATTGCGGATATGACGACTGTGTTCACGACAGGTGCCAACGGAGTCTCGTCGAAGGTTGATCAGAACGTTTGGCGTCGGAAGATCACCGCCTAGTTGCTGAGCCCATGAGGCATTATCGGAGAGAGGCGAACGCCCCTGGTCATCATGGCCGCCGTTTTTGCTGGGGTCCGACGATGGCGTGGTCGGCGGCCGTGATGACCGGATAGTCGGCGCCGTGCCTCTTGCACGAGGCCGACGTAGCCGATGATAGCGGTGTTGGAACAATCGATGGCACCGACTAGATCGTCAATGCTGATCTCTCGCGGGTGGTATTCTGGCGTGGCGGGATGGCGTGCGGCTGGCGGTGTGTTCGTCTCACGTGGCGTGGATCCGACGGTCTAGGACATAGATCCAATCTGAAGCACAGTGTCGGTCGCCAGGAGGACCATCGAATCCGGGAAGGTGACCGCTTGACGAGCCATGAAGTCGATGCACACACCCCCTACCTGGCGCGCCAACTGTCGATGAAATATGTGTCCACTACTAAATTCTAATCCTTACGCAACGACAAGAAAACGTTGCAATAGGTCCAATTTGGTTGCAAAAGCTACATGTTGCAACCGAATTGCGTTCATTGCCAGTCGTTAAAAAACTTACATTGAAAAAAGGTATTGCAACCGATGTTAGATTCACGATGCACCTATTAAGGTTTGTTGCAACCATAATCATTCGTTGCCAAGGGTGGCAATAGACATTTTTTGTAATTTTCATTGTTGTGGCAATATAAGCTCTTGCCACGCCCACATGCGTAGCAAGAGATGATACATGCAACGATGTATAGCGTGGCATTAAAGAAATTTGCCACGTCAAAATTTTGTTGCATCAAGTGCTATTGCCACGAACATTATGATGTTGTAAAAGTATCGTTTGCTACGTAATTTCATTTGTTGCAAGAGTCATATGTTATTACCACGACTATCATTGCATGACAATAATATCATTTGCCACAAGCTTTTGTTCATTACTAGAGTTATATGATATTGCCACGACTGTTATGGCGTGGTAAAAATACCTTTTGCCACGAGCTTGTGTTGGTTGCAAGAATCGTACACTATTGCCACAATCATAGTGTCGTAGCAATATTAACATTTGTCACACAATTTTAATCGTTGCAAGAGATCATACATTATTGCCATAATCATTGTGTCGTGGCAATAGTATCATTTGCTATGCAATTTTATTCATTGTGAGAGATTATATGTTATTGTCACGGTACTCATACCGTGACACCAGTACACAATAAACCATAACAAAAACGATTGCACTCACATATATTAATTACAATCAAGCATTCAATAAGTTGACAAACCATTGAAATAGTAGCTAAAATCATGCACTGAGTGTATAGATCACTCAGAGAGCTGGTACAAGCCTCCTTCAGGAAATGATCCTTTATTTCACAACTTTTAAAACTTTAAACTTGCAGCAATACAAGACTTTCTAACATTTATGCAGCACTCAAGGAATTCCTAGCAGCGCAATTGATCTTGATCTCAATCGTGTCCTTACTATATTTTGAGCCTCCACACAAATTTATCCACCTATTCACCAAAAGAATAAGAATGGGATATTAGTAAAGTAGATTTAGTGATTCATGCACATAATGTAAAGAAATTTGGATACATGTTCCAACCATTTAGCAATCAATTTTTTTACAAACTTGAGATACAACCCAAATCAAGCAATTAACAAGTATTGACTAAATCTGAACAAACAGTATCTAACTTAAATACCATACACATATACAACCAAATATATATCATAATAACCTATCATTTTAACTAATTATAAACTTATTAAATGCTCACCTCATTTTCCAATTCAACAAAAAGCCTAATGAAGCTAAGGTGTGGCTCTATCTGAACTCCACATGATGGGAAAATGGTTCTTCAGTCTTCCAAAGAAGCTAACTCAAATTGGCCCTTAATTAAACAAAGCAGAAACGCAAGCATTAGTGGTACATAACCTGGAAAGTTTAGGCACATGCTACACTATCAGCAATTCAACATGGTTTTACATGAGTTTTAAATAAATATAAACTTTCAGAAGGTGGACAAACAAACATCTGTGAGTACAACAAACAAAAATAATTATGATTGATTCGTATAGCAATACTAGATGGTCACTATTACTGTTGTATGCATCAAAAAATGATTTCTGAAAGTAACTCCTGTATGCATCAGGCAGTATGAGTGACTACATGTTTATGCACTGAAATTTTCTTCAAGTATCCATGGAAGGATATGCTCTATGAAGTATCATAGTCCACCTGTAGTATTTTTTTCAATGCACGAAAACTAATAGCTTCAATAGGGATATACAATTAAAAGCTCAAATTTATCTCATCATCCTAGTACAAATTACACCTTAATTGGTAAAATTGGATCATCAGCAGGACACAATTTATCTCAAAACTAAAGTAATCCTGGACAGAGGATTGGAGGACACCTCAAAACAATGTGCTCGTCAGAGGCAAATAAATAACCTTTGTTCTTACAAATTAAATTTATGAGCTGCACCTTTCCCATGTCCCAGCCATCCACAGTACCATCAATTGAGAACCCAACAGCAGCACATAAAACACAGGAAACAAATAATTCTATTGCCAAGAAAATAGCAGTGCCTGTGAAAGATCCTCAAACAAAACATCAGAAAAAAAAACGCATGGTGGCCAACACCAGACGCGCATATGCAGTGGTCATAACTGTTGTTTCATATCAGTAGCTTTTTTCCCTAAGCCAACTACATAGAGTAACAACAAAATGTTAAGCATACAACTCAAACTCTAGCCATGTGAGGTTCCAGGTCATACTAAAGAATTTGCATTTGTCAGGCAGCCATGAATAATTTTACATATGGGTAGAATGAATGTAACATGTTGTACCATCTAGTACTCAAAAAGAGTTTATGAAAGCACTATTTTTTTTCTGATTGTTGTTAAGGCAATACTGGTGTTTTCATCAGTCAGAATTTAAGGAAAAAATAATTTCCATTGACAGCCAGTTCGGTGTTCAGTTTTTCACACAGTATTGTGAGGCTATATGGCATGGTCAGAGATGAACATATAACTTGAACGTTTTCTGATAAATAGGAAACATGACTGCACTTCTCCCAGAAAAATGGACTAACAGGCGCGTTTGTTATAGTTAAAAACCTGAGGAGTGGGTGGTGTGTGTGAGTTCTTTTTTGTACTGGCTATTTGAGCTTTCTTTGTCTTATCTTAATACAAAGATACGCAGCCCTCCTACGTATTCCAAAAAAACATGATTGAGGCCAACTAGCATGATTGTCTGAATTTATCCATCTAGCTCTTCTATAAAACTGCCAGAATTAATTAACTTGCAATATTTATTGAAGAAAATAATGGTCATAATGCATGCCAAATTGAGATTAGCACTCTAAATTAATATATAGTAGATATATACTATCTAATGATTACATCTCTTGTAGATACTTCTGGGAATACATCAATTTGAAGTGATCATCTCTGACCTCAAATGTTTCCCACAGAGTATATCAGTATATGACTAAACCATTCGCAGACAAGTTTTTTTAGAATCAGCTCAGATCACTTACAAATCCCAGTTCAGCTGCCAGAAATACTGTACATGGTTGTTTGCATCCATTTGAGAAAATATAACAATAATATGCCAGAAATAATTAACCCAAACAACTGCACAAACCATAACCACAAGCAGATCAAACACTCAGGCAGCAGCAATACCAAAAATGCAAGCAGCAGCAGATCAAATACATAGGTAGCAGCACTTCAAACACTAACAGAACCACAATACTTAATTTTACCTCAGCTTGCAATAACCAGATTGTACATGTTTCTTCCACCTTCTCCACACCTGAAAAATGATTTTATTATGAAAATGTATTCTATAACTAATCTAATGATATTTATTTTATACCATAAATGTTAGTACTTTTTTATATAAAATTAATCAAAGTTTAAATTGTTTGACTTCTCGAAAAGCGAGAATTACATTCTTTTGGGGACGGAGGTAGTAGCATATACACCCAAAACAACAAATTCCTAGATTTTACAAACCACTTTTACTCAATTTAGAGTTATTTTGTGGTAACCTAGAGATTCAAGGTTGAATTATCCCTACACAATAATTGAATTTTACATCTATGTCCATGATAAATGATTTAATTAATGAACTATACGAGCAGAAATATATTTTATGTAATTTTTAATCTTATATGATGTACACATAGTTGAATTTGGAATTTTTTTTGATAGACACACACAAAAAAATCATTAAAACTATAAATAATAATGAATCGTTTCTAAAGTTCTCAAAACCTCATATTTTCTTAGCTCATAGTAAATGTAAGGTTTTGTAAAAATTGGAACTTCATGAGTTCAAATTTTACATGAGGTGTTCAACTTTACATCAGAGCGCAAAGTGAAATTTATTATCTATGGATGTTTGTTGTTGTATAATTTTTTACTCCCTACCTCCTAAAATATCTATAGCTTACGCTTCCCGAGAAACAACTTTAATAAAATATATTAAAAAATATTAATATTTATAATATGTAATTAGTGTCATTGAAAAGATCTTTAAGGCCTTGTTTGGATGCGCATGTATCGGCCTCAAACCACATGGATTGGAGTGAATTGAAGTGTATATTAGTTCAAATATACTTCAACACATGTGGTTTGACGGAGATCCATGCACATCCAAACAAGGTTTAAAGCTAGTTTTTAATTAATTTATTTGGGTATACAAATATTACACTTATTTTATAAAATCAAGTTAAACTTGTGACAAAGAAATTGAAAACGACATATAATATGAAACAGAGAGAGTATGCATACCGTAAACCGTAACTATTTAAATTACTTGTACATATTGGTGTGGCCACTTCCCTTCCGTGGATTACGTCACAGGTTCAAGTTTTGTAGCCCGCAATTTTCTTCTTTTTTTTCTTTTGTTTTCTTTATATTTACTAGCAAACTAGAAAACTTATTCGTGCGCTGCAACGGAAGATAAAAAAAATATTAATTTTAACAATTCTATTTATATAGATCTCTTTTTTTCAAAATAAAATAACAAACTATCAAAAAATGATTTTATTAACATCACAAAGGCTATAATCCTCAATAAAACCACAGGACACACTGTTTTTTTTTGCAAAAATATGTTGAACCACATGCAGAACTAGTCTTAAATATTTTGAGCCTGTTTGACATTGCTATGCTTCGTTACTATAACAAACAGTTCCATGAACAGTTTCACTGGTAAAGTTAAAAGTTTTTTTGAAACATTTGATAAAAATAGTCCCTTATGATAAAAAAATCCAAATTTTAGTTTTCTTTCCTTTTTTCTTCCTTTATTTTTTCTTTTTATTCTATGCTTCCTTTTAGAGGTATCTTTGAACCATAGAGCATCTCTAACATTTTGTCAAATCCACTTGCTATCCTTTGAACCGTAGGGCACATAATAGTTTTGTTTCACTCTCAGAGTTCCTGATGCAAGTTTACCAGAGGTGAAAGGGCATAAAACTAATTTTGTTTCACTTTTGGAGTTCCTAGTGCAAGTTTACCAAAGATTTGGCAAACAATTATACCAAACTGTTGGAGAAAGTCCATTTTTCACTTGCCATATATTTTAGTAAGTTGTCAAATCACGATATTTATCAAGTGAATTTTGGCAAACTGTTGGAGATACTCTAAGAACATAGAAAGATAGGAATATGATAATAATACATGTAGATCATAAAGAATTTTGTTTTTATTTTAAATATAATTCCGATGTATATAGATATTTTTTTCTTTCCCGTTGCAACGTACGGGCATATTTTGCTAGTTCTAAAAAAAGAAAAAAAATCCCTCCTCTCCCGCCCACATTTCCTTCTCGTGCTTAGATCGAAAATTTCGAAAAAAAATTGGACGACCACATCTAAAACTTTTCGCACCCGCCCAATCTTCCTCGGCCAAATCCACCGGCGGTGGCCTTCTCCATTCAAATCCCCTGCCGGTCCTTCCCACTAAGGCCTTGTTTGGCTGGGCTTTAGCTCCGGTTCCACTGTAGCTTCGGTGGAGGAGCCGTACCAAAGGCATTGGGCAGATGAGGTTCTTCTGTTGTTCACTAGAGGAGCTGAAGCCTTTTTCTGCGTACGGAGGCGGAGCCTGGAATCGTGGCTTCGCTGCTCCAGCTCTGGCTCGTGCGACGGAGCACCGCGTGGGGAGCCCGACCAAACAACGCCTAAATTTCCTCCACCACTTCCCATCCGCCTCATCCCTCGTCCACCACCAATTGTCTGTTGCTGCCCCTCTAGCGGTCTGGCCTCTACGACTCCCTCCCCAACGCGGCAACTCCCCTGCTGCGGCCTCTCTGCGATGCCGCTACCAAGCCATTCCGCGACCCCCCTAAAGGCCTCAGCCCCTCCGCGACGGACCTCTTGAATCTCCACGAAGGCAGGCAGCAAGCTGCGATGCACAGCACTAGCATGGCAGTAGGAAGCCATCCCCCATCCAAGTAAGACCCTTACCATTGACATACTCTCCTCGCTTCCCCTCCTCTCCCATCTGTCTTCCTGACTTTCCCAGATCCCCTCCCCTTCATGTCGATCCCCGCCTCTCCCATTGGCCCGGTCTAGAGAGTGAGAAATCAACCTGGCCAAGTGTGGCCACTAGTTGTTTGCTGATTTATCGATCTCTTTTTCACAGTGCCTCTGGTGCGAGTCCTCAGATGGTGCACCGAGTGTACAAGAAGCTGCCCCCAACCTCAGCCTCGACGCCTTCCCCTTGGGTAAGCAAACCAACAACTAAGAGATGCACTGCTCCTTGTCCTGGTCGGAGCCATGGGCCATGGCCACGTAGCTGTAGCTCTCGGGCGCACCGTGCTCCCTTTGATCTGTTCTTTGACATGTACTTACATTTCTTCTATATTTTGTTGTAGGGTGACAAATCAAATGGAATTTTAGTGCAGTTTGGAGGATGGACAATGTAGTGTAAGATGATTGGACATAAATGTTATATATTGACTCAAACAAATCTTGTAATTTGATCTGTTGGATAAAAACTTGTATGTGATCTATTGTTGGGTGAAAACTTGAAATATTGTATTTGATTTGGTCTAGGATGAATACTTTGATTTATTGCATGTGATGCATGTTAGGCTAATCTCGGTGGGGATTTTATGACTCAGTTTTAAATGCTCCTATAATTTGGAAACAGTGTGGAAGAGTTTCATCCTCGTAAAACTATCTCTAATCCTATGAAACTCTCATTATCTTCACATTCATCTATATAGTGTCATGTTAGCATATTTAATGCCTATGAAACTATGAAATCCCCATTGATTTTGACTTTATATGGTATGAGATTTTCATAAATGTGCTAGAATGATGTTAGCATTCATGTTATCGTCCATGTCAGCACTAGTATCCACGTCAGTGCCCATGTTGATGCTAGCTGATATAAGCTTTCACATATGCATGAAGGAACAAGGGAAAAGTGTGGTAGCGGGCGGCGAGCGGCGAGACTGGCTTCACCTTTTCACGTCGCGCGGACTGTGCGGGCAGCGGCCAGCAGGTGGTGCGCGACGCGACGGTGTACGGGACGCGCGCGCACGATCGAGCTGGCGGCCGGCATGTCCTCGCGTCTCCTCGATGGGCTTCTATATGGATGTAGGGTTGCTTCAATTCTATCCATCAAAAAGTCCCGACAAATGACATGAATCGATCTCTGATTTGTCAAACTTAATAGATTAGTTCTCTTTCCATATTTTAAAGGATAATTAATTATTAATATAGTTTAGTATGGCTAACTTTGACATAAACATATAGTGGTTGTATTGGTAAGGCCATTGCGTTTGAACTAAGCCATACTGGGATCCAATCCTAGGTGTAGTTTGTTTTTCTTTCTTTTAATCACGACCATAAGATATTGCAACCATATCTAAAAATTTCCTACATATTAGAACTTTTATAACAAATTAGTAAACCTAAAATTTGATTATAAGATACAATAAGAAATAATTTTTTAACATAAAGTTGTTTATACATTACTCAATTATATTAAAACTAATATATTAAAATTAATATATTAAAATTTGATTAAAATAAATATATCTATTGTACCATCAAAGTACATGAAATACACTTACATAAATGAAAATCAATAATAACTTTATATTCTGTTTAGTGATCATGAAAACCATTTATTATGAAAATAACTTAATTTGTTCTCTCACTTATTTTATATTACGACTACAACCATGATCATTTTAATATTGTAACACCAACAAATATGCACGCAACACAAATAAATCGTGGCAAAAGTAAAAACTTGTTGCAACCATCAATAAAGAGTTGCAATATCAACTTAGTATTGCAACGCCAAACAAACTGCACGCAATACAAACAAACTCGTGGCAAGAGTCACAACATATTGCAACCATCGACTAAAGAGTTGCAATATCATTTTAGTATTGCAACGCCGACAAAAACCCCTGCAACAAAAAAAACCGTTGCAATACTGACCTTTTTTTGCAACCATCAAATAAAAGTGTTGCAATATCAACTTAGTATTGCAACGTCAGTAAAAGTCTCCATGACGCAAATCAAAGTGTGGCAACAGTGACAACATATTGCAACCACACTATATTTCGTTGCGATAACAATTACTTGTTGCAATGATTTTCATCTTTTTTGCCACGAAATAATTTTTGTGGCTAAAATTCTATCTATCGCAACCAAAAGGGTAAATGGTTGCGAGAGCACTCCTTGTTGCAATGAAAATGTTGACGTTGTCCCGAAAGAGCGTGGCAAAAGGGTCGGAATCTAGTAGCGGTCGTAGTCTACCTAGGGGGTACCCTACAATAGTAGATTGTAGGCGGAGGTGTGGCGACTGCGATCAAGCGTAACACAAAGAGCGTAGACACGGCGATTTAGACAGGTTTGGGCCCGCAAATCACCGTAATACCCTACGTCCTGTGTTTTGGTGGCTAGATTGATCTGAGTATTAGGTTACAAGATCTGTAGATGATTTGAGAGAGAGCTTTTGAGGGGGGTCTCTGCTCGCCTTATATAGCCGGGGAGCAGGGTTACAGTTTCCATATCCTAACAGATTACGATCGGTCCCTTAAGGCAAGGGATCCGAGTCTATTTACTAGGGTCTTCCTTGGTGAGCAAGGCTTCTTCGGAATCCTTGGTGAGCACGACGCGTTGGTTGCGTGCCGCAAGGCCTCGCGGGCTGGGTCGTCTTCTGGTCGGTAGGCCCATAAGGTCCCTGGGGATATGCCGTGGTAATATCTCCAACACTTGCACATTGAAACATGTTTGTATCTACAAACAAATATTGATATATAAATATATATGTGGAACCAAGTGAGTTGTACCAAAAACCATTGTGTAAATCTAGGAACGAGCTCACCTTGTAATCAATGGTTGTATGCGAAGGTGTCATGTCCTCATCATTCTCCCCTTCTTGACAACAAACCGTCCTCGGTTTGAGTGTAGCTGGAGGACAGGTTTTAGTTAGTAGCCAACATTGCTCCCCTTCTTGAATTTTAACCTGTTTCTTAATCACAAAACTTGGAGAACTCGACATGGTATGACTATAGAGATCGCAGCCCTCTAATGGATCATATTGTTGCACAATAAAAGAAGATTTCAGATTTGAACAAATATAGACACGATGCACCATATACTCCTCTTTATAATTATATTTGCCAATAAAGTGATATGTACATTTAGAAAACCATGACAATTCAGCATATTTAAAGTTCTCTTCCAAACTACTTAGAGTACACAAAGTATCAAACTCAATGTAACCCAACGTAGTTAAAGAAGACAACAATTTTAGTTCATCTTTTTCAGTTGCAATTGGGAGTGAATTTCTATTTTTAGCAACATTATTTGTTTCCAATATAAAACCACCATTAATCATATCACTATCACAAAACTTTTTTTATCGCAAAGAACAGTAGAATCATTATCATGTGACAAAGGTAAATCAATAGAAGGTTCTACTATTGCATTAGCATCATTGGGGAATAAATTCAACATATCAAGAGAGATCTTACCAAAGTCAATTACATGTTCTATATGTGTCACATTGTCCTCTTGCTTGGATATATGCTGCAAAATGTTAGTACCGACAAGAGGCAAAACAATATCTTTATTATCTAACAATTCAAATTTAGATGAAGAAATTGTGACTTCTAAAATAGTCTAGTCTTTTCTAAAAGGCTCATTCTTTCTTCTCTCTGCTCTCATAAGATCTTCTTCAAAAATTTCAGCAGCAGTCATAGGTACTACAGTAAAATTTGTATCATTGTATTTGAAGCATTATGTATTAGTAATAATATTGTGCACCGCATTAATTTTAGATATCCAAGGTTTGTCTAGCAATAAATGACATGCTTGCATAAGTACTATGTCAAATTCTACACTATCCTTATAAGAACCAATGGAAAACTCAATGCGTGCAATTTCAGTTACATTTATCTTATCCCACGAATTTACCCATTGAATGTAGTATGGATGTGGATGTGGCTTTGTGGTCAGACCAAGCTTCTCAACCAACTCTAAACTTGCAAGGTTGTTGTAGGTCTCGCCATCAATCATAACATGACAACGTCGTTCCTTCACAACAAAGTATATTTGAAACATGTTATTCAACTGGTTTTGCTCCACCTTTTCCATTTGAGCGCTGATCACTCATTGTGCAAGCCCCATAGTACATGCGAGAGGTGGTGGTGAAGACGTTGTTGTAGCAATGGAGGAGGCTAAAGTGCCCATATTTACAATTATTTCATCCAACTTTGTAGAGAGTCGGTCCAAAGTATCCTGCAATGCATTCTTAAAAAGAAACTCGTTGTTTGACATTGTTAGAAAATCCAACTAAATTCCCTAACAACTATTTATGGTTCAGCGGAATCACACCCTCACACACCTTACCAAATTCTTACAAGTGTTCTTACCAATGCAAAGCAGTGGACAGTACAACCAACGGTCGATTGTGATACCTGTGAGAGTGTGGCACAAAGATTGCAAGGGTCTTTTCTGTACTGATCGAAAGTATATATGTGGAGCTTGGGAAGGAACACAAAGAGAAATATATATGTATGTGGCACACAAGTAAATAACAGAAAACTCAATTTTTCTAATCAAATTTCGCAATTCTAATTTTTGTGAACCTAGTTTTGCTAGGATGAAATAGAACTAAAATTATTTGGCGTTCTCCCTGGAGAAAAAAATTCGCCCCGTTTCGAGTTCGGACGCAAAAGTTATGACTGTTTTATGGAAGGTAGTCCGAATTAGGGTTTATGTGGAGACAAGATGCAAACAGATGGAGATACGAGATGACGACGGATGGGGATCAACACAATCGAAAAAAGAACGTGATCTAAACCAGCAACAAGACATTGGCCTAGGACACAAACTCAACACTACGGACTCTGAAACTGAATTATACAAAGGCTATGGCGTGGAAGGGTTGTAGGATAGGAAAACAATATGACACTAGACTATGGGACGGAGGTGAAAACACTTAAAATTAAGGGTAAATATGAACTTGACGGTGTACCTGAAGCTTTGATTACCACTTGATGTAAACTAGGTTCCTGATCTTCCGTCAGTTCAATATAACTAACGATTTGTTCGGAGAGAGACACACCAATCCGGCTTTAGATCACAAAGATCGAACCCTGCAATCTTAGCACCACGTCTCCTCTGGTTATCAACCGTGTCACAATCCGGTTGACCTCACCAAGGAGGCTAATCCCTACTGCAAATTGAAGAACACAAGCAAGAACAAGATAAAATGCAACTCAAGTGAAGTGACAATTGCAGATATATGATTAAGATCACGGATGTGGGGTTTCACAAACCGAAGACGGCGACTGTTCAACGGCACATTGATCTAAAACAAAACCCAAACCCTAACGTAGGCGGCGGCTACTGAATATATAGGTTAAGGGGCGTCCAAGAACCCCTATTCACGTCCATAAAGTGGGCCAACTCGTTACAAAGCCCAACGGTCCAAAAGACGACGATGCAGCATTTGGACAGATTCTGGACATCAACTTGTTTCGACGATTCCCATTGACTCCGAAGGAATTTTGATATGAAACCAATTGGGTTGGTTTCCTTATCAAGTTATCTTTTCATCCATATGTGTTTCATCTAAAACGGAGTCTGTATGCAACCTGGGAATCCGTTTTACCATTGGCTGCTTCTGGAACCCGAGATGGACTCGAACTCGAATTGGATTGGGCCTCCAACTTGGGTTGAACAACCTTGCTACCCTCCTAAGGTGGTGGACAAGGAGGAGGACGTCTTGGACCATCTTTGGGATGTTCTCCACATGTTTGGGACGTGGTCTTAGTTGGGCCAGGGTCCCAAGGTTGCATGACAAGCCAACGACGTCGTAGCATCCTACAGAAATAGTAGCTGAGTGTTGTGATGATTTGAAGACCTTGCTGACATGATATTGAGGTGGGACCAGATCTATTGAAAGCTTATCAAATAATCTTTCCATCATGTCCTCTTTGACCTCAATCGCACTCCGGATGGATGAGTTATGGCCTTCCCAATGAAGCGATGTTCGGCTGCCAACGAACCGAATGTTGGACTTTGAAGACCTTGCACATTGAGACATGTTTGTATCTACAAACAAATATTGATATGTACATGTGGAACCAAGTGAGTTGTACCAAAAACCATTGTGTAAATCTAGGAACGAGCTCACCTTGTAATCAATGGTTGTATCCAAGGTGTCATGTCCTCATCAAGAGGCAATTAATGTAACACTGTCAGTGTTAATCATGGGCTAAGGAGTAAGAAAGCCAAATTATATCAGATCAAGCGATAATCAAAGACTATAGTTCATATATCAGAAATATATGATAAGGTATTTATTCTATGTGCCTCATCTCTATTTCCATCTATATGAACCATTGGAAAAGTTTCATAAACTTTGGAATTAAAACATCACCTGGAATGACGACTTTTATAATTACCCAGCTTACATTACGAAGCGTATATAATTAAACTCTACAATAAAAGTCGTGAAAGGTTCGTGTTGATCGAAAATAGAGAAAATGCCCGGAAATCATTCCGAACCCTGATCCGAGCGCAATCGACGACGTTCTCGACCGACGTTGGCCGACAATTTGGAGATCTCACATGTCGACCCAACTTAAAGAAAAGTTGTAGATTGGATCCAAACGAACAAATTTCGTTCAAACATCAAGACCAGAATCAGAGCAAAAAATAGTGAACCAGATGCCCGAAGATCATCGGAATGTCAGTTTTCGATCCTGCGAGATTTTCTCCGGGACCTCATAATCCGCAAACCATTTGGAATTTGACTGTGGCCCTTAAAGCAAAATTGCTCTATTCGATGAGATCTTCGCAACGGTATATTCGGACGAACGTTTCAGTCAGCGGTTTGGAATCAAGGAAAAGGAATATGAAATCAGTGGCAGTTTTGTAATAAAATGCAACTTTTAGAAAGAGGAACTAGAAGGATGTTGACACTTTCCCTCGGGCCGGCTGCCTCCTTCACGCACCCCCTTCTTTTCTGCCGAGCAGCAGAGGAGCTGCTCCCCTCTCCTCGCTCCTCTCTCCCCCTTACTTCTCCCTGTTGAACCAGCAGAAGCCTGAGCCCCTCCATGGCTGCCGCCTCCCTCTTCCTGCTCGTCCTCTCCCTCTCTGCTGGACAGAAGGGCAGAGCCCCTTGGCGGCTTCTAGTGTTGCATGTTGCTGAAGGCTACGACCAGGGAGGCCAGCGCCTCTCCCTCCCTGTGCAGGCAGGCGCCTCGCCCCTGCGCTGCCGACCGGCGAGCTGCCCCTGCAGCTCCTCCTCTCCTTCGCTCCTGCCGGAGTTGGGCAGGGGAGCCCAAGCTCCTGCTAGGGCAGCGCCCTCTCTGCCGTCGCTGCAACGCAGCTGCTACGCCTCCCCTCCCGGCTGCTGCGAGCTACTGGACAACTCTCTCCTTCTCGTTCTCCGACAACCGCAACGACGAACCCCGCGCTGCTGCCCGAGCCCCCAACCCTAGGGCAAGAGCCGCCATCATCCGCTGACGCCGCTGTCGTCCGCTGACGCCGCCGTCGTCCTCTCGTTGTTGCTACGGTGGAGGAACCCCCACGACCAGCACCGCTCCTCCGGTGACCCCCACGACAACCACGACGACAAGGACCAGCCCCTACACCCTCTCCATGGTTGTAAACATCGAAGAACGGCGACGATCCGCTCTTTTTCCCGTTTTGCTGTTTTTCAGTTTCTGCAATGAACTTTGAAAATTCGTATTAAATCAAAGAAAAATCGCATGGTAGTGTGGTAGGACTTTTTGGAATCCTTGATAATTTCTCTAGGCAGTAGGTCTATTGGATGCTATGATTTGTGTTGTATTTCATGCTGTAAAAATGGATCAGGCAGTTAGGGTTAAAAAGTGCAATTTGTGTGAAATAAATATTTGTTGCCAATAAGGAGTGCTCCAAAATAGTGTGAAAATTTTATGGTGTATTTATATTGCTATGAAAAGTCCTTGGTTAAAGTTTCATGACTAGATGTTGGATAGTTTGTCAGTTATGAAGATAACAAGTGTGTTTTTCACTGTTTTGGACTGCATGTCTGAACTCTGAAGATTATTTTTTCGTAAATAAAAGGTTGTTTTCTGTTGGTACAATGAATACCAAAGTTGTAGATTATGATATGATGAATCCTGTGTTAAATTTTCATAGTCATATCTCTAATAGTTTAGGAGATATGGATTTATCAAGTTGTTGGTCGAAAACTGTCATTCTATGGACAGATCTGAATGTTTGTGTTGTTTGACCAAGTTAAACTTGGAATCATGTCTTTAGCATGTTGGAATATTTGTAGTAGATTTCATAAGATTTCTATAATGTCTAAGTTCATATTTTTAGGAGCACTAGATCTTGAGTTATGACTGTTTAAAGAAGAGTGTCTGAATCTGTCCCCTTTTTGGACAAATATGTATTCTTCGCTTATTTAGAGTTTGGTAAGGTTTGAATCATGTTAAGATGATTATAAGAAACTTACAGAGAATTTAATTACCTTTTCAAAGAGTCAATAACCATATGTGTTGGAGTAGAACTTCATTTATACTTCTATGAACTTCATCTTTGGTTGTATGTTTTAGTTGTCTCACTCAATTGTGGGCTACATATGCAGTATTTGTTAAACAATTATTTTCATGATGTCAATGTGGTTTGCTGTAGTTGCAATGAATAGAAATTTTGAACATAACTTTCTAAGCTTTCTAAAATGTATAGAACCACCCTTATGCGATAAATAGAACTCAAGTTATGTGTATTATACGTTGTAAGTCAAATTTGTCCAAAATGTGGATAGAGTTGCTCTCTTATACTTGTTTCACCTTATAAATTATATAATCATCTTGTTATGATAATAAGCATTTTTAGATAACTTACTACGTTTTCTAGGAAGTTAAGATTCATGCTTTTTGGATGTTTGTAACCCAAGTTATGCATGTTTAAATGTAATATTTCTTTTCTATCCTAGTTATGTAAATCTAAAACAATTGTATAATTGACTTGTTTAACCTTCGAATTAGCTCTTGGTGATTATATCAATGTTGTAGATAATTCCAATACCTTTCTATAAAGTCTAAGTTCACCTCTATTGGATGCTTATATCTCTAGTTATGGTCGAAACAAGTGACCTCTAAGCTGCTGTCCAAATTCACTACTTGTGCTAAGTTGATTTCGTTACTTGCTATTGTTTGATTGAACCTTTGTGTTAGTTCTTTGGTGATGATTGTGGCAATACATTAGTTGATTTAGTGAGCATATCACCCCTGATATGTTTGTTATCCTCCTATACCATGTTAAGGGTAATATTCAATTAGATAACTCTTGTGCTTATCTTGAATGTTTGCAATAACTTGATTGAGTTAATATGTTTACTTGAGGTACTTTCTACCTTCCTATGATATGCATGTGTGATGATTAATTCAAATCAATCTATATGCTTAGTTAGGTTGGTGTAATCGTTGCTTATTATCTTTGATGCTAAACTTGAGTGATAGTAGTTAATAAATTGCCTTGAGTGCTTAGGTATGTCTTGCATACTTTTGTGTTTGCCTTGCATAATATAGTGCTTGTCTTTAGTTCTTGTATATATATCTAGTTTGCTTCATCGCATTCATAAACTTGCATCTTGCATCTCATTTAGGTACGATAGGTACACTACGTGGAGATGTGATGGTTGGAGCCAAACCCAAAGATGGTGTTTGGTAGAGCTAACCTGAGCATGGTGTTGATAGATGAATCCAAAAGACAGAACTACCAAGAGTACAAGCGTGGATCTGAAGAGCTCGCCAAGCGAGTGTCATCTAACCATCGCTGACTTTGTATCGGTTCCCAAGGCAAGTCCCGGAGCATTACAAGCCTCCTCTCTCTCTCTTTTTAAAGTATTCACATTCAATTCATAATATTGCTTGTGCATTAAGTTAGTAATAGTTGAATGAAACTCTTTACTGCATTACCTTTCTTGTCCACTAAAAAGAACCTTGTAGTCCCAGGATCAAAATATATGCTTAGCCATGCTTAGACCGGTAAAAGTCAGGTGATTTCCTGTCACCTGCAAGTTATAGGATGATACTAGTCATGGTTGGCTATATTTGCTATCGTAGAAAATAACCATGTGGAAGTAATAAATCGAGACCGGACGGACTCGCTGTATGTGAGCCACAAGACGGTAGGTCTTGTGAGCGGGTTCTCTCCGCCTGTGTCATTAGGCACTAGACCGTGGTTGGACATCTGCCGATATTGAACGCATGCCTCCTTCATAGCTGGCCGAATAACTCGTTTCGACCGTGAAGCCTAACTCTGTAGTTCGGGCTGGAATTTCCCCCTAATTGGGTCATGAAGATCGCGAACGGAATACTAGACCGTGGGCAAGTATCATGAACGTCCTGGCTATGCACCAAGGGCATGCAAATGCTTGAACGGCCTAGCTACCGTGAGTCGCCATTCATGCCTATACCCAAGAGATCCGCGACGTCACCTGAGCTATATTGAAGGTAACCCGCAAAAGTCAACCCGACGGGGGAGGCTTGGGTGTGATTGAGGAACAAACCTCCAGCTGGATAGGAATTCGATTTGAATCGCGGTCTCTCCCCATCAGTGAGAAACTTGAAAGATCTTCCTCCCACTATAGAAACTTGAACCCTAATAAGTAACTAAAAGATGGTTATAGGTTTACGTGCCAAACTGGATATGTTACTATTGTGATGCTTTAATTAAGTGATTGCTCTAGATTAGGTGCAAATCTAGACTTGGTAAGCTTGACTAATCTTGATGCTAAAATATTGCTTAAAATATTGAAAGATAGGACTCAAGGTAGTAATGCTCTTTTTGCAAAATTTATGCTATCCTGTCAACCCCACTATATGAGCCTTGCATATCCTTGGGAGTCTTTTATTTCTCTCTTGTCGGGTAAGTCTAACTGAGTACATTCGAGTACTCAGGGTTTATCCCACCCTATTGCAGGTGAAGGGATTCATCCTGCTGAAGGAGTGGTTAACCACCAGTGGGCTCGGTGATTCTATAGTTACTTCTTATATATATGCTGTTGTTGGAAGATGTCACTTTAAGCTAGCAATGTATTTCAACTTATGTTACTATAATCATTTCAAAGCTATGTTGTTTCATTAAACAATTTTTGAACTCAGACTTGTATTATTATTTTTGAGCTTATTTGTAATATTATTTACACTGCAAAACTCTGTGTAAATGATTGGTGTTTACTTAATCAAACGGTCCCGGTTGGGTTGTTCATTTACCGGGGTCCTTCGGGATACTTGGCGGACTACCGAACTCGTATAAGTGAGAGTATGTGCGTGTCAACGTGTTAAACGGGGACAGTCATGCTTGATCTTATATTAGTTGGGCGGTTCCGTGACAATTAAAGTGTTAGGTCATTGAAAGGATCAAGATGCTCAAGAGGGGGGGTGAATTGGGCTCTTTTTAATTTCTAAACAAGAATTAAACCTATAAAGAGCCAATTAACCCCCTAGTGCCTACCGCTTGTGTGTCCTAGCTAGAAAGCGGTAGCAAGACAAAGGAAAGCGAAAACTTCCTACACAATTCTAGTATGAATTGAAAGACAAGAGCGGAAAGTAATGCGGTAAAAAAGAGCTAGGGAAAGAGATGCTTGACACGGCGATGTTTTGCCGAGGTATCGAGGAGTCGACACTCCCCCCTAGTCCTCATTGGAGCACCTCGCAAGGTATAGCTCCCCCTCAATCCCGCGCAAGGGATGAGTGCTCTCTACGGGCTGATTCTTCGCCACTCCGGCTCGGTGAATCGCCCACAACCGATCACAAACATAGTTGAGGCGACGGACGCT